>PVIY010058870.1:0-12280 GCA_004026745.1 Myrmecophaga tridactyla | reverse complement strand
TTATGAAAGTAGATGAAAAACTCCTCACAAAACACTGTTAAAAATAATCAATAAGTATATTAAAAGGATTATATACCATGGAAGCTTTGGTTTGCTAATGCTGTCAGAATCCAAAATATCCTAAATTGATTGACTTTCACAAAGGGGATTTATGAAGTTACAATTCTAAGGCCATGAAAATATCCAAATTTTGGAATCAACAAGAGGATACCTTCACTCAAGAAAGGCTAAATATGTCCCAGGTTTCTCTGTCATTGGGAAGGCACATGGTACTGTTTGCTGGCCCTCCCTGGCTTCATTGCTTTCTGCTCCTGTTTCCAGTGGCCTCCTCTCTGAGCTTCTGTCTGTCTCCAAGCATCTCCAAACACCTACATCAGCTTTCTTAAAGGACCCCAGTAAGCAGATTAAGACCCACCCTGAATGGGCAGTGTCACATCTCCATAGAAATGACCTAAAAGGGGTAGCACCCAACAACAAGGTGGGTCACATCTCCATGGAAACAACCTAATCAAAAGATTCGGTTGTAGGTGGGACTCATCACCATGGAAACAACCCAGTCAAGAAGTTCCACCCACAATTTGGAGGATCACATCACCATGGACACAATCTAATCAGAAGTTCCCACCCAACATTTAGTCTTCCACTCAAGATTGGATCAGAAGAACATGGCTTTCCTGTGATACATAACAGTCTTAAACCAGCAAAATGACCTAGTATGATTTTTTCCAGGAATGAAAGGATGGTTCAACATATGCAAATTAATCAATATACTACCCTACATTAATAGAATGAAGAAAATAAAACACATGGTCATCTCAATTGATATAAAAAGGCATTTGACAAACTTCACATCCTTTCATAATGAAAACACTTACAAAACTAGGAATGTAAAGAACTTTTTCAATATGATAAAGACCACTTATGAAACACCCATAGCAAATATACCCATTGGTGAAATACTGAATATCTTCTCCCCTGAGATCAAGAATAAGACCAGGATGCCCATTGTCACCACAATCATTCAACACAGTAATGGAAGTTCTAGCCAGAGCAATTAAACAAGACAAAGAAATTAAAGGCCCCCAAATTGCAAAGGAAGAAATTAATTGATACCTATTTGAACATGTTCTAGTCAGCCAAAGCTGCCAGAATGCAACACACCAGAGATGGATTGGCTTTTAATAAAACGGGATTTATTTGGTTAAAAATTTGTAGGCAGCTAACTTTCCTCTGAGGTTCTCCATTACATGGGAAGGTACACTATGTCTTCTGCTGGCCTTCTCTCCTGGCTTCTGTGTTCCAATGGCCTTCCCCAGGGTGATTCCTTTCTGCATCTCCAAATGTCTGGGCTGAGCTGTGAGTGCTGAGATGAGGTATGCTGAGCTGCTTGTGCTGTGCTGCATTGAGCTCTCTCTTTTAAGCCTCCAGCTAATTAAATTAACATCACTCATTGCAGAAGGCACTCTCCTTAGCCAACTGCAGATGTAATCAGCCATAGATGAATTTCACATGCTAATGACTCAAGTCCACTGCAACAGAACTATGGAGCATCATTACCTGGCCAAGTTGACACCTGGACCTAAATACAAGTGCACATGATATGATCCTGGATATAGGAACTTCCAAACAAAAATGTACATGTATGCAAAGGACTTCATCATGAAAGAACAAAGACAACTTACAGAATGGGAGAAAACCGTTGAAATTCATATATTCCATAAGGGTTTAATATCCAAAATATATAAGGAAATCCTACAATGCAACAACAAAAAGGCAAACAACCTATAGACATTCCTCCAAAGAAGATATACAAATGACCAAAAGGCACATGAAAAGCTGCTCACCATCATTAGCATTAGGGAAATACAAATCAAAACCACAATGAGATACCATTTCACACCCACTAGACTGGTTACCATTAAAAAAAAAAGGAAAACAAGTGTTGGAGAGGATGTGGAGAGAGAGGAACACACATTCATTTTTGGTGGGAATGTAAAATGATGCAGTGCTGTGGAAAATGGTTTACTCCCAGCTGTTGGGCATGGAGTCGTTAAGGAATCCACACATGACAGTGAGTCAAACCAACATGGATTTATTGAGCAGAACAACAGAGTGACAGCCGATGCAGGGGAAGGAGATGGCTCTGGCCTTCTTACTGAGGGCTAGATTTTTAAAGGCAAGAAAGGTGTAGAGGTGATGTGAGCTGCAGGCATCACTGGGCATTATCAAGCTGCAGCAGACCTTGACCTCATGCTTATGTTATCTGGTCTTGCTTCTGGCCTGGGGCATTAGCACGTCCATTCCCACTTACCTAGCCACCACATCTAGTCTTGTCAGGGAAGTTGCTGTGAGAGAGTAGCTGAGAAGATCACAGACTCCATTTTATACGTTGTTCTTCTGAGACCTGACACCAGCAGTTCCAGTCCTAGGTATATACCCCAAAGAATTGAAAGCAGGAACTCAAACAGATATTTCCACAAGGACATTCATAGCAGTATTATTCATGATTTCCAAAAGAAGGAAGCACCTAAAGTGTCCATTGACTATTGAATGGATAAACAAATGAGTATATACATACAATGGAACATAACTCAGTTGTAAGAAGGAATGAAGTTCTGATGCATGTGACAACATGGATGGATCTTGAGGACATTATATTGAGTGAAATAAGTGAGATACTGTAGCAGACAGCCCCTGTTTGCCCAAGCCATTTCCTCTTGCAGCAGGCAGGCCCCTCACCCCTCCTTGCAAATTTAAATTACCTCCTTTTTTTTAAATAAATTCCCAAAATTCCTCTGAGCAGTTGGAACTACACATAAACAGGAAGCTTGCCCTAAGAACTGGCAAAATTGCACGTAGGCAAAGTAAGACAAATCCTGTGAAAAAAACCCTCCCCTAATCACTCATCTGCTTCTGTAAACCCAATTTCATGCCTTTCCCAATTTAAGTCAGCCAACCATTTTGTTCCAGCACCACCAGTTCATACCTTGCCTTTACTAGGTCATCCTGACTTGTAAAAACTTTTGTATACTTTTGTTCAGGGCTCAGACTTTTGAGGTGACTCAGCTGGGTCCTGTTCGCATGGACAAATAAAATCTTGCTTCCTGAAGCTCCAGTGCCTCAGTCCCGATTCCTTCAGTTTTTGTGCAGCTATACAAAAGGACAAATATTGTGTGATCCTGTTAATATTTAATAATTAGAAGAAGCAAATTCATAGAGTCAGAAACTACAATATAGGTTAACAGGGAAGGGGCTAGGATTAGGGAATGCAGAGTTAATGCTTGGTTGGGACAGAAAAAGTGGGTGTGGAGAAGTTTTGGCACAGATGGTGGTGATGGTAGCACAGCATTGTGAAAGTAATCAATATCTCTGAATTGTATGTTTGAAAGTGGTTGAAGGGAAGTTTTAGGTGGTATATTCATTACTAGAATAAAAATTTACTTTAAAAACTGTAAGATTGTACAACTCAACAGTGAATCCTAATGTAAACCAGGACTATAGTCAATAGCATAATTATAATAGCATTGTTTCAGCAGTTCTAAGAACAGTGTCAGCTAATGCAAGGTGTTAATAATAGGAAAATCTGCGTAGGGGGATATGTGGCAACTCTGCATTTTCTGCATGATTTCAGTAAATCTACCACTTACTAAGTAAAAATTGTATCTGAGAATAAATTTATAGAAAGATTTCACTGAACTGAGACTTATGGGACTGGATTGACATAAATTAAAAATGCCCCAAATGAAAGGTTATACTATATTCATAGTTTTGAATACTCAATATTGTAAAAGTCAATTTTCTTCAAAGTAATCTATGAATTCAATATGACCAAAACACAAGTCTAAAAATAGAAAAAATAAATGAGTAAGTAGCAGTTTCTATTTTATTTGTAAATCCAGTATGGGCCTAATACAAAAACCCAACAAGGTCATTGCAGGAAAAGAAAATTATAGAAAAATATCCTTCATGAGCATAGACTAAAAATCATCAATAAAATCTAAGCAAATCAGAACCACCACTATATGCAATGCCTAGCAGACTGGAAACAAATAGGGCTTAGCTCTGGAAGGCAAGGTTAGTTTAACATCTAAATATCAAACAATGTAACTCACCCTATAAAAACATAAACTGTAAGATCATCTCAATAAATGTAGAAAAGTCACTTGATAAACATAATAGTCACTTGATAAATATAAAATAAGCTAAATATAAATAAACATAAATTACTCTCAGGAAACCAGAGAATATAAGGGAATTTCCTCAACTGACAAATGGCATTGATGAAAATTCTACAACCAACATGCTACTTCAGGATAGAAGAACAGAATTTCATAGAAAAAAAAAAGTAGTGGTGCTTGCCATTACAACTAACTTCTACTCAAGGTTCCTATATCTTACTATTTTATCCTAAAAATCATGGGGTTCAAAACGATGTGGATATGGGATATTTGACAACAGTTATGTGGATTATGACAGAAGGTATAAAAATTGAAATGAAATTATTTTCTGTACTTTTCTTATTCCAGAAGATAGAATTATTAATCTTAGACTTTACAAAATATGTCTTTTGTTTAAATTATGTTTTTATTGAGATATCTTTGCACACATATGGTCCATCCAAAGTTTGCAATCAATGGCTCACAATATCATCACACAATTGTGTTTCATCACCATGATCACTTTTAGAGCATTTGCATTTCTCCAGGAAAATAAATAAAAAGAAAAACTCATACATCCCTTAACCCTTACCCCTCCACCTCATTTACTACTGGTATTTCAATCTACCCAATTATTTTTTTACCCCTCATGCTTCCTATTATTTATTTATCTTTTATCCTTATTTTTTAACCATCTTTCCATATCCTAGATAAAAGGAGCATCAGACACAAAGTTTTCATAATCACATGGTCACATTGTAAAAGCTATATAGTTATACAATCTTCTTCAAGAATCAAAGCTACTGGAATAGAGTTCAACAAATTCAGGTACTTCCCCCCAGCTTCTCCACTACATCATAAACTGAAAAGACTTATCTATATAATGCATAACAATAACCTCCAGAATAAACTCTCAACATTGTTTGAAATCTCTCAGCCACTCAAACTTTATTTTGTCTCATTTCTGTCTTCCCCCTTTTGGTCAAGAAGCTTTCTCAATCCCATGTTGCCAGGTCCCAGCTCATCCCAGGAGCTCTGTCCCACACTGCCAGGGAGATTTACACCCCTGGGAGTCATGTCCCATATAGAGGGGAGGATGATAAGTTCACCTGCTGAGTTGGCTTAGAGAGAGAGGTGACATCTGAGCAACAAAAGAGGTTCTCTGGGGGTGATGCTAAAGCATAATTATGAGTGGGCTTAGTTTGTCATTTGCAGGAATAAGTTTCATAGACACAAACCTCAAGATCACAGAAGCTCAGCCTATTAAATTGGTTGTCCCCACTGCTTGCGAGAATATCAGGAATTTCCTAAATGGGGAAGTTTAACATTTCATCCTCTCTCCCAAATCCCCTAAGGGGACTTTGCAAATATTTTTTTCTTATCTGCCCAAATTATTCTAGGATGTTTCAGGCATAACACTAACCTGTGCAAACCAACAAGATCTCACTCCCTATTCAAGTTTCCATGTAATTATGGTGTTCAAATAAACTGACTATACATTTAAATTAGAAAATATGTAACAGAAAATATAAATTTTGCATAAAATAAATATCTCTCCCTTTGGTCTCAGACAGAAGTTAAAGGTTTAAAATATGGACCATATCATCCATTACCATGTATTTTGATCCACCTTAGTCCCATCCAGATCAGCTTCATTCATATCTCTAGTCAACATCTGATCACTTTTTCAACTTTCTTAACATTTGCTGTATGGGGTGATGCTGACTTTCATAGCTTCAGTGCTCTAACTCTAAATCTCAAGTATAACATAAATACCTGAAGTTTCAGGGAACAACCAGGTTACACACAAATAGCTCAGTATCTCGGAAGTTAGAAATAACAGTCACAGCTCCTGTATATATGTGGGTGCTGTAAAAGCTTACACTCTAGAACCCTTTTCAGGCCCCAACCTGATAACCTAAGCTCTTACCTTCAATTTTCTGAGTTTGCACATTATAGTTAGTCCAAATGTGTGAAGCATGATAATATGTCTTTTTGTTTCTGACATTTTATTCAACATAGTGCCCTCAAGGTTCATTCACCTAGTTGCATGCCTCACAACTTCATTCCTTCTTGCAGCTGTTCAGTAGTCCACTGTGTGTATACACCATTGTTCCGCCTTCCATTCCTCAGTCATTGTACCTTTAGGCCACCTCTGTCCATTGCAAATACAAGCATTGCTACTATAAACACCAGTGTGCAAATCTCCATTCTTGTACCACTCTCAGTTCCCCCATGTATTAGTTTGTTAAGCTGTTGTAATGCAACATACCAGAAATGAACAGCTTTTAAAAAGGAAATTTAATAAGCTACAAGTTCTAAGACTGCAAAACTGTCCAAACTAAGGTATCCAGGGATAGATATGTTGGCTCAAGAAAGGTTGATGGGTCTTGAACACCTCTGTCAGCTGGGAAATCACATGGCTGGCATCAGCTTGTCCCTTGTTCCTGGGCTCCATTCCTTTCAGCCTCTGTTCCTGTGGTGATTCCTCACTTTGCTGCTCTAGAGTTGGCCTTCATCTCTTGGCTACCCTTGGCTCTCTCCAGGTTCTGGCTTTCTTAATAGCTCTTAGAAAGGCACACACCAATATCTGCTGAGCTCCAAGCATCTCAAAACTTCCATATCTCTGTTCTCTGATGCAATTGTTGTCCAAGCATCTATATCTGCTCTCTCTATCAGCACTGAGCTCTTTCCAAAATGTTTCCTCTTTTAAAGGACTCCAGCAAACTAATCAAGACCCAATGGAATGGATGGAGTCACATCTCCATCTAATCAAAAGGTTACACCCAAAATTGGGTGTGCCACATCTCTGTGGAGATAATTTAATCAAAAGTTACTGCCCTACAATACTGAATCAGGATTAAAATATATGGCTGCCCCCACAAGATAGAGTTTGGATTAAAATATGGCTTTTCTGGGGTACATAATAGATTCAAACTGGCACATTCCATAGTCTGAACCCCCAAAATATATGTTTTTGTACAAAATACCTTCACTCTGTTATGATATCACAAAAGCCAAAAACTGTTTCAATAACAACACAAATACAATACAAAGTTAAAACCACTTCAGATCTCATCAGTCAGTTATAGGTATGGTCTGTCTAAGGCAAAAAATTCTCCTCTGGCTCTGGACCTGTGAAACTCAGAACAAGTTATCTGCTGTCAATATACAAAGGAGGGACAGTCATAGGATACATGTTTCCACTGCCATAGGGAAAAATCAAAAGGTAAACAGGGGCCACCACACCCAAATGGTTTCTAAAACCTACATAGCAAACTCCACTGGATTTCAAAGTCTGAGAGTCATTTATCCTCAGGGCTTTAGAAAGCAGCAGTCCCACCCATTCCAATGGCCTAAGCAGTACCCTTGCTCTCTCTTCAAATGCTGGGGTGAGTTGCAACGCTGGGGCTCATGGGGTTACCACCTTTTACTTGGCTCCATGCTTTCCATACATCAGGGCAGCACCTGGGATCTCTGCCATCTCTGGGTCACATGCTCAACCCCTCCAGAAAAATGGGGTGGCATCCAGGCTCCCCCCAAACCTTGGCTTATGCACTCTGCCCTTTCTGAAGTATGAGGTAGCACAACTCTTCCTAAACATGGAGGCAGAAGGCCTGCCTCTACTTCTGGGGCAAACTCACCCTCTCCATGTGGGTGGGTCCACTCTCCTGGCCTGAGGTTTTCTGGGTCAGACTTTAGCTTCTGTGGTTCTGCCCCTGAAGTCATTTTTTCTTCTATTTGTGCCTTTTCTGTCCCTTTTTGTCCAGACAGGCAGTGGTTCTGTTTATACAGATCCCACAACACTCATTGGTTTTCTATGTAGTATGCAGGGATCATAACTATCAGACAATAGGACTTTCCACAAATCCTCCCTGGATAGGCCATCTTCAATTCTGACTTTTCTGAAATGGCTGATTGTTTCCATGTTTGGTTAAATCCTCATGTGGGGCACTATTCTCTGAGGTGTTCTTTCCTGGAAGCCCAGAATTTTCCAGACTGTCAATTTCTAGTTTCTTTGTACCAAAAGTTCAGTTCTCAGCTTAACTATTCCCTATCACATTTTACTGTAAGCTTACAAAGAACAAGCAGACTGCATTTTCCAAATTTAGTCTGGAATTTTTTTTCTGCTAAATAGCCAACTTCATTACCCTCAAATTCTGCCTTCCACCCACAAAAAATTCCTTCCTTCGAGTTTGCCAAAACATGTGCATCATTTCTGTCTAAAGCCTTGACAAAAGTATCCTTAGAGTCAACATTTCTATCAACAGTCTCTTCAAAGCATTCTAGGCCTTCTCTATCAAGCTCCTCATAACTCCTTCAGAATCTTCCCCTTATCAATTTAAAAAAGCTGTTCCAGCATGTTTAGCATTTGCAAATTGCAGCACCCCACTCCTGGTACCAAAATCTGTATTATTTATTAAGTGGCTGGAATGCAATACACCAGAAATGGAACATCTTTTATAAAGGGAATTTAATAAGTTACAAGTTTACAGTTCTAAGGCCACAAATATGTTCTAATTAAGGCATCCAGAGAAAGCTGCCTTAGCTTAAGAAAGACCGAGGGATCAGGAACATGTCTGGCGGCTGTGAAGACACATGGCTGGCATCTGCTGGTCCCTTGTTCCTGGGCTCCATTGCTTTCAGCTTCTGTTCCGGGGGGTCACACACTTTGCTTCTCCAGCACTGGCTTTCATCTTTTGACTTCAATTGCCTCCCTCCAGGTTCTGGTTTGCTTAATATCTCATGGGAAGTCACATGGCAACTTCTGCTGGGCTCCAAGCATCTCAATGCAACTGTTCTCCAAGTACCTACACCTGCTCTCTCTGTCAGCTCTGTGCCCTCTCCAAAATGTTCCCTCTATTAAAGGATTCCAGTAAACTAATCAAGACCCACCTGGAATGGGTGGAGTCACATCATCATCCAATCAAAGGTCACAGCCAAAATCGGGTGCACCACATCTCTGTGGGGATAATCTAATCTAAAGCTTCTGCCCTACAATACTGAATCAGGATTAAAATAAATGACTGTCTTCACAAGATTGGATCGCAATTAAAACATGGCCTTTCTGAGGGTACATAAAAGATTCAAACCAGTACTCTACATGTGATCCTAGCAATGGCATTGCAGGATCTTATGGCAACCCCATCCCTAGCCTCCTGTGGAACCACTGCCCTCCAGGGGGGCTGCACGTCTCAGTTTCCCTACTGACAGTAAATAAGCACATCTCTTTCTTCACATTTTCTCTAGCACTTCTTTCTCTCTGTTCATTTTTAAACAGTTTTATTCACACATCATATAATCCAACCTAAGTAAATAGCCATGCCTTCTCCATCTTTATCTATGTATTTCCTTTTCTTCCACAAAAATGTCCATACCCCTCCCCATTTCCCCCACTTGTTGACATTTAATTTTGGCATAATACCTTTGTTACATTCAATGAAAGCATATTACAATATTACTGTTGACTATAGACCCTAGCTTGCATTGACTATATTTTTTCCTGTATGCCATCCATTTCAGCACCATGCAATGTTGAAATTCATTTGTTCTCTCTCAAGCAAAAGCATTTTTTTATTTGTACATTTAATCACCATCATTGTCCACTCTAGGCATTTGTAAATTATACACCATCTGTCTTTATCCTCTATCTTTCCTTCTAGTTTCATACATGCCCCCAGCTCTTCTCACTCAACCGTACTCACAATCAGCTACAATCAGGTAGTAATGTATTACCCATTTCTGAATGTTTACATCAGTCTTGTGGTGCATTCTGTATTCCTTCAGCACCAAATGTTTAATCTCTACCCTATTTCTTTCTCCTGATAACCTGTGTTCTTAACTTCAACTCTCAATTCACTCATTAATGTCAGCTCATATTGTGAGACCATACAGTATTTTTCCTTTTATTTCTGGCAAATTTCACTCAGCATAATATCCTCAAGGTTCATCCACTGGTTACATGCTTCTTGAATTTATTCTGTCATACAGCTGCATAATACTCCATCGTATTTCAGCTTGTTTAGCCACTCATCTGTTGATGAACATTTGGGTATTTTCCCCCTTTTGAAAAATGTAAATAATGCTGCTTTAAACATTGGTTTGCAAATGTCCGTTTATGTCCTTGCCTTCGGTTCCTCTGAACATATACCTAGCAAAAGTATTGCTGGATCATATGGCAATTCTATACTTAGCTTCCTGAGAAACCACCAAACTTCCCTCCCAAGTGGTTGTACCATTTTACATTTCCACCAACAGTGAATAAGTGTGCCTCTTTCTCCACATCCTCTCCAGCACTTGTAGTTGTTAATGGTGATTTGTTTATTGCTTTTTGTTTTTTTATAATCATAGGGTTTAAAAGGAGGCAGATACAGTATACTTCACTACAGCTATGCGGAGAATGACAGAGAGAATGGAAAATCAAAATTAATTTATTTTAGGTATTTTTATTATTCCAGAAGATAGAATTATTAATCTTAGATTTTTACTAAAAATGTGACTGAATACAATTATAGTTATAAGGGAAAAGTACACAGACAAAATATATATTCCCAAACAAAAGCACAAATAAAAGAGAAACAAAATTTAGTCCGTTAATTCAACAGCCAGTAGATAAGGAAGGAAATCAGAATAAAAGAAAATGGATATCGATGGAAAACAAAAATACTGTTTTATGAGGTTTCCCAGAATATGCAGATAATTACAAAAGAGTGATCCTGAGGAAAGAAAGAATTGGTCAGATGTTTGTTTCTTAATGCAGCTCTGCTCTGGGTTCTAGAGAGACACCTCAAATGTCAGGACTCTCTTATAGGCAGTTAAAGTAATAGAAAAGCATGAACCACCCACTGCTGTGAGTTCCCTTCCTGCAACTGGTGCCTGGATGTGTCCCTTTCTGGATTTTAAGTGCAATGAGGGATAGACAGAACACTTTTGTTTATAAAATATTTTATATTTTATAACATTCTTATTGTTCTATGCACTTAAAGGTTGGAAGAGGAGAATTCAGTTCAAGCCCGATTGACCTGCCAGCATGACCTTGCTCATTTATTTCCCATCACAACCCCATCTGTGGCCAGGCAATTCCCTCCTGGCTCCTGAGCATCTGCGTTTCTGAGGCCCTGGAGCCGTAGGAACCCTGGGCCTGGAGAAATGCCAGCATGGACAAGGCACAGGAGCCCAGAGTCCAGATCTGCTTCTCATCTTCAGCCTGAAAGGGCATGGGCCCTGCCCCTGTCCAGCCTCTCTGCTCCGTGGCACCTTCCCAGCTGAGTAATTTCCCAACTGGACCTCAGGTGCCTGCGGCGTGACCCCCAGGGGTTATTTGGAGAGTGCAGGGGGGGGACAGAGGAGATGTTGACCAGGGGTCTCTGGCAAGTGACCAAAGCCTAGGAATTCCATGGGTCCTGGAAAAGAGAGGGGACTCTCCTGCTGAGAGCACGGTGGGGGGCTTAAGCCAGCAGGGCTGCGTGCCTGGCAAGCTGCAGGGCTGGGTCTGCCTTGGTGTCCTGACCTTGCATAGCCACGGAAAGCCTTTCCCGCACACAGTGGCTCAAAGGCTACAAGGAGGGAAGCAGTGGGTAGGAGGCAGGAAGAGTGACCTAGAGGAGGACTCCATCAAGGGTGTGGGCGTTGGGGGTCCCTGTGTGGGGACAGGAGCCCGAGAAGGCCTGGTCCCCTCGCTGAACTCATAGTGAATCTGGGGTGGGCAGGACCCCCGCCCACGGCACACCGAGCTGTGCACAAACACACAAGGTCCCTCCTCTCTGGCAGCTTAAAGTCCAACAGGGAAATATGGGGCAACGAGGATTTGGGTTGGGATCAAGAGAACTGCAGACATGGGTTGTCATGGAGTAGGAGTGGAGGGGGTGTTCCACTGCAGCTGACATTTAGGCTGAGCCCTGAGTCACAAAATGGGGCACTGGTAAGATAGCCAGGGTGGAGTGTCCCAGGCACAGGGCCCCCCGAGGGGCTTCCCAAGGCAGATGTAGCTTTTATTCAATGAGGCTGTGGACAAAGTGCAGGAGTCAAAACCCACTGGCCACCCCACAAACCGCAGCCCCTTACCCCACAGACTTGCTCCCCAATAGTCAGGCAAGGGGGGATCCCTGGGATGAAGAGCTAGG
>PVIY010058869.1:0-12280 GCA_004026745.1 Myrmecophaga tridactyla | reverse complement strand
TTTAACATACAATAAAAAATATAGTACAACTAATTTTTCAACACTTCAAAAGCCGACACAATGACCACAAAACCCTAAACCTATTCTAAATTATCAACCTAACTGAGTTTACTTCATTTCCTAATTACTCTTATACTTGTCATACCTTCCTAAGGTTATGCCAAAATAATACTCACTTCAATACCTTCCCAGTATTATACAAATCTTCCAGGCCAAAAAGGAATAGCAGATGGCAGCATGCAGGGTCAGGTCAGGAAAACTGGAGGAATTTCAGACAGAGGAACTGAATGCAAAGACTGGTTTCCAAAGTACTGCACGACTGGGGGAACAAGCACAGGGAGGTGAGTTTCCCCAGAGATTGGCCCTGTGGGAAGAGCAAAAGGGAGCATGCGTGAAGCCCCAAGCACCCCTGCTGCCACCACCACCTTAGTGGAGCCGGAAGCCCATCCTTCCGTTGACACAGCTGAGCTCATCCCTGTCAGTGCCAGAGCTGAACCCAGGAGTGTCTCTCACATTCTCTCCTCACACACATAGTAACAGATGGGCAGTCATACGTTATAAGTGGACGCTTCCTAGCAGAAGAAATAAAAAGCACTCATGCATGCCGTTCTACTTATCACAATAACACAAGACTAAGAACACATTGCGTTGACTCTTCTTTCTAGTATGACTTCCTTTCTCTTCACTTTATATTAACTTTCATGAAAGTTATTATAAAAAAGTTATTATAAAATTATTATGAACTTTTTACAAGTTCAACTTTTCTTTTTACTAATTTAACTTATTCCAGTGAACTATAACTATCATTTTCTTTGTGGTATGAAGCTACCAAAGGCATGTGGGAACTCCTTCAGCCTGACTCCTCTGTCTTTTCAGTCCAGTCCCAAAGTTCTAAAAATTATTCCTGTTTTGCTCAAGACCCATCCTGAGTTTTTCCCAGCCCAAGTCATGGAGTCAGCTGCCCTCCATGGGGTCCTGGTAACTTATGCAGATGCAACTCTAGGCAAAGGGAATGCACGAGAAAGTGAGTGGCGGGTGAGGCATTCCCACTGCACTCCTCCATGCTGGGCCACGCTAGAGTGGAGGTTTACGACTTAAGGGTTTTGCATACCTAATAATTGTACCAATTTCACAATTGTACCGATTGTGAGGTTTCATTGACCACAGGGATGTGTTTTCTTTTCTACTCTTTCTTTCCTCCAAGAAATGGAGGCTGAACAAGCTTACAGGCCCAGGAGGGCCTCAGCAGTAAGCAGCAGAATGCTATTTCAAACCTGGTCAAATTCCAAAGCTCATATTCTCTGTATTACACAGCACTTTGTGGAACAGAACCTATAGCTCTGGTCATTTATTAATTTGTTCCATTAATCAGTCATCCTTGACAATTTAGGACTCATGTGCCCTTCTCCATCCTTGTCACGTGGTTGGTTATAAGGTGATCTAAATATGTCCTGTGCATTCTAGACATGATGCTGGTGATGAAAAGACATTCCCCAAATTGCATCAAATTGAGAAAGAACTTTTTAAAAATTATTTTGATAACTTCAAGAAGCACCATCTCAAGGTTAATCAAATCGCTTTACATTTCAAGGTCTGGATCAAAATAAGAACTAGAGCATACAGTGAAAAACAGAATAATCCGAACAGTGGCTTTCTATCAAGTTCAAAAGCAGTTTAAACATGTCAGTGAAAACCTAGGCTTATACAGTTGCATACATATTTCTGAAAACTGGTGCATCTATATCATCCAACCAAGTGTTCATGGAGGGATTAGCCTTTAAAGTTTGTTTCAGTTTGCTAAAGTTGCCAGAATGCAATATACCAGAAATGGAAAGGCTTTTATAAAAGGAATTTATTAAGTTGCAAGTTAAAGATTCCAAGGCCATGAAAATGTCCAAATTAAGGCACCAACAAGAGGTTACCTTCACTCAGGAATGGCTGATGCTGTCCAGAACATCTCTGTCAGCTGGTAAGGCACATGGCAACTTCTGCTAGCTTTCTCTACCGGCTTCTTCAAATGGCTTCCCCGTGGACATTTTCTTTCAGCATCTCCAAAGACCCCTGGCAAGGTGGGCTCTAAGGCTTTCTCCAAAATGATTCCCTCTTAAAGGTGTCTAGAAAGCAACCCCACCTTGAATGGGTGGAGACACATCTCCATGGAACTGTCTAATCAAAAGCTCCCACCCGTAACTCAGTAGGTCACATCTCCGTGGAAACAACTTAATCCAAAAGATCCCACCCAACAATATTGAATGAGGATTAAAGAACATGGCTTTTCTGGGTTACACAACAGTTTCAAACCAGCCCAGTGTCTAATAAACACAGCACAAGTTCTGGAATTCCCTGTAATGTCCCAACATGAAAAGCAGGCTAGAAACACTACACACATAAATGTTTTCCCCCATTCTCAAGATATCAAGGAAGTTTGTCATCAGACTGGGGCTATAAATTTTAAAAAGGGTAAGTTTTTCATATAAAATTAGGCCCCAAGCCTACTCTTCTTATGGGAATGGGATTCACATTTCCATTATCCCCAAAGCACGGGAATGCTAATTCAAAAACTTAAACTGAGAGCTACTCTGGGACCCACAAAGCTCTGCAGTCTCAGAAAGGATAAACTACCTTGTAGGAACACCAAAAAAGAATTAAGACCTGTTTTAATTTCCTCATTGCTAAAGCAAACACCATTCAATGACTTAGCTTAAACAATGGGAATTTATTGGCCCACAGTTTTGAGGCTAGGAGAAGTCCATCAAGGTGATGCTTTTTCCCTGAAGACTGGTGTTCTGGGCTGGCTGCCCATGATCCTTGGTCCTGGGTTCCTCTGTTACATGGCAAAGCACATGGCGACCTCCTCTTTCTTCTCCTTTCTCTTCTGGTTCCATTGACTTTTAGCGTCTGGCTGTTCCCTCTGGCTTTTTTTTCCTCTTTGTGTGGCCTTCCCTTTAAGGCCTTCAGTAATAGGATTAAGACCCATCCTAGGCCCTGCCAATCCTAAAGAATACCTAGGGTGTTATATAAGATTCTACAAAGGTTCCATGCACTAGGGTAACTTTCCAGAAACCTACAACCTCCAGATGGGTCCCTGGATCAGAGAAGTCCTGAGACCTAGTCCAGCCTCTCCAGAACATCGGCCAGTTCCATCTGCTATCCCATATTATCAACAGCCCCATCCAACATGAAAAAGTTAAAATGGCCATAGCCCAAATACCCCTGAAGAGTGGGAGAAAGATCAAAGGTGATGGTGGAGTTATACAGAGAAGGTAGGGTTTAATAAATGAGTATGATTGCTGAATTATTAAATTGATATTTCTTTTAATCTCCAGTACCTTAGGGCAGTATTCTTGTTTGCTAGCTGCCAGAATGCAACACACCAGAGATGGATTGGCTTTTAATAAAAGGGGATTTATTTTGTTAGTTCTTCAGAGGAAAGGCAGCTAACTTTCCACTGAGGTTCTTTCTTATGTGGGAAGGCACAGGGCCATCTCTGCTGGCCTTCTCTCCAGGCCTCTGGGTTTCGACAACTTTCCCCAGGGTGATTCCTTTCTGCACCTTCAAAGGCCTGGGCTGAGCTGCAAGTGCTGAGATGAGGAATGCCGAGCTGCTTGGGCTGTGCTACACTGAGCTCTCTCATTTAAGCACCAGCCAATTAAGTCAAACATCATTCACTGTAGCAGGCACGCCTCCTAGCCGACTGCAGATGTAATCAGCAACAGATGAGGTTCAGGTACCATTGGCTCATGTCCACAGCAACAGAACTAGGTGCCTTCACCTGGCCAAGTTGACAACTGAATCTAACTGCCACAGGCAGCTAGAAATAAAAACCCAAAATTGTGGAACTGTAACCCACACAAAACTCTGAAGTCTGTTCTACAACTGATTGTTGCAATGTACTTTGAAATTTATTGCTTTATTGTATATATGTTTTTTCACAAAAAAAAGAAAAAAGAGAGAAGGAAGAGTATAATAGAGAAGATAGCATTTGACAAATAATATGACTGCTGGATCAATATATTGATATTCTTTTTGGTCTCCAGTGTCTTGGAGCAGTCAGAAAAAAAAAATGAAAAATTGTGGAACTGTAACCCATACCAAACTTTAAAATTTGTAGTATAACTACTTGTTAAAATGTACTCGGAAATTTATTGCTTTTTTGTATGTATGTTATTTTTCACAATAAAAAATAATGTTAAAAAAAGCTCCATCCTAGGTCACACTTCATCTGAAGTAAACTCATCAAAAAGTCCTATTTACCGGGGTATTTGAACTACATACTCAACATCCGAATAGGTTTTTTTCCCCATCATGACCAGAACACTTACAAAAATTGGACATTTATAAAAATTGACCACTCACTAAGTAACAAAGGGAATCTCATTAAATACCAAAGCCCAGTATCATGCAGATGAAGTTCTAGAACCAAAAAAAAAATAATTAAAAATAAAAAACAAAATAATAAAAATGAATCAGTATACTGGGAAAACAAGCAAACTTTTATAAGGATTTCATGAGTTAGAGAAAAAAATAATTTTAAAATTGTAAAATATATAGAAGTGAATGCCAAAGAAAATTCTACATATTATAACAATGCAACTAACACAGAATTTAGAGA
This sequence comes from Myrmecophaga tridactyla, assembly GCA_004026745.1. Classification (NCBI taxonomy): domain Eukaryota; kingdom Metazoa; phylum Chordata; class Mammalia; order Pilosa; family Myrmecophagidae; genus Myrmecophaga; species Myrmecophaga tridactyla. Next base: position 7,668 of record PVIY010058869.1, on the reverse strand, counting down.
AAAAAATAAAAGCACATATTAGAAAAGAAAAAAAATAAAAAACTATCTGAGGAGTCCAGCTCCAGGGCCCAGGACAGAATCTTTCTTCTATGTGATCTTTCAGGACCAACCAAAAACAGTTAAAAGCCTGTTCCTGGCGGGTGCCCAGGGGGAAAGCTACCTTCCCCATATCAGACCTAGTACATGGTATGGAGGGAGTTGAGTCAAAGATTCAGACCCACTCCAGGCCAGCCATTCTCTTATGCATAGCTGCATGCCTAGATTAAAGCTCTTGTTTTAGTTTGTTAAAGCTGCCAAAATGTAATATACTAGAAATGGAATGGCTTTTAAAAAGGGAATTTATTAACTTGCAAGTTTACAGTTCTAGGGCTATAAAAATGTCCAAACTAAGGCATCCAGTAAAAGGTACCTTGACTCAAGAAAGGTTGATGGGTCCAGAACACCTCTGTCAGCTGGAAAGGCAGGTACATGGCTGGCATCTGCTGGTCCTTTGGCTTTTCTTTTTAAATGGCTTCCCCAGGGTGGTGTTTTCTTTTTGCATCTCCAAATGTCTGGGTCTTGTGTTGGCTCTGTTGACTCCATGGGCCCTGTTCTTCTTCCCAAATGGTTCCCTGTTAAAGGACTCCAGTAAGCAAGTCTACGTTGAATGGGTGGAAACACATCTCCATGGAAACCACCCAACCCAAAGAACTTACCCACAATTGGGTGTATCACATCTCCATGGAAATAACTTAATCAAAAAGACCCCATCCAACAATACTGAGTGAGGATTAAAGAACATGGCTTTTCTTGGGGTACACAGCAGTTTCAAACTGGCACAGCCCTGGTTATCAAGGGGCCTTCCAAGTGGCTTCAGTCTATCCCAAACCCCCCCTGCTGATACCTCCTTATTGGGAGGAAAGGGGCTGAAAACACTTTTCTCCACTACTCAGTACTTTTCCACCCCTCCTTTTCTGCCCCCTTACCCCCACTCCCACCCCAACCCCTGGGTACATATTACAGCAGGAGCCTTTTGTTTGGCACTCCCTCAGCACTGAGATGAGTTCCCCCATCTGGCCTGATACATCTGACCATCATCCGGTGCCATTTTAGGGGGGAAAGGAAGCATTGAGAGAGCTGGTACATTCTTTCTTACCTCTTGTGTGTGCTGTTGCATTAAGTGTGTAAAGGCTTGATTGTTCCTTTCAGTTTGACTTATTGTCCCAATTGAACACCTAGCAGCTCAACTCTTTCCAGCTCAACCTTGACATTAATGAACTAAGCATTCAGTTAAAGAAGTTATAAAATAACACAGACAAAATATAGTAGAAGGAAGGAACTAATAAATGTAAAAGCAGAAGTGAATGAAAATTTTTTTAAAAAATAAAGATAGCTAAATAGATAGATTCTCTAAAGCTAAAAGCTGACTCTTTACAATGACTTAATATGAAAAGAAATATTAAAATGCTGTGGACAGTTACCTAGAAAAATACTTTTAAAAAACAAAATTGTCTCAAGTAGAAAAAAAAAAGCTGAAAAGATCTATACGCATTTAAAAACAAGTTGGATCAGTAATTTAAAAAAATCAACAATCCTTCATGTTTTCTCAAGTGAGTTTTACCAAACCTTTGAAGAAAGATAACAAAAATCTTAAATAAAACATTAGCAAACAAAACCCAATGCTGTTAAAACTTAGAAGAAAAATTACCATGTAAGATTTATTGCCAGAACGAAGTGATGGTTTAACTTCAGAAAATCGAACAACACAGAACAACACATTAGAAAAGAAAAAAACTACATAATTATCTCAATAGATCTAGAAAAGTAATTTAACAAATTTAAAGCCCATTCATAATTTAAAAAAATAAACTCTTTAAATAAGAATAAAAGGGAAAGCTTATGACATCAAAAGATGTCCTCTAAAAAAATTACTGCAAACCTTATACTTAATGATGAAACATTAGAAGCAGTGCATCAAAACTGAGAAAAATTCAAGGATTTTCCATAGCATCTCTTTTACTGAACTCAAGCTTTTAGTCAGCATAATAAGGTCAGAGATGCAGGTAACTTAATAAGAACTGGAAAGGAAGAAACAAACTTACTATTGTATGCAGACAATAGGATTGTTTGTGTTCTAGCTTGCAAGCTGCCAGAGTGCAATATACCAGAAATGGAACGACTTTTAAAAAGGAAATTCAGTTGCTAGTTCACAGTTCTAAGACCAAAACTGTCCAAATTAAGGCAAGGCTATGGAAATGTCCAATCTAAGGCATCCAGGGGAAGAAACCTTGGTTCAAGAAGGTCGATAATGCTTGGGGTTTCTCTCTCAACTGGAAAGGCACATGGCAAACACGGTGACATCTGCTAGCTTGCTCTCCAGGCTTCTTGTTTCATGAAGCTCCCCGGGAGTGTTTCCCTTCTTCATCTTCAAAGGACTCTGGCTATGTGGGCTCTTGTGATCTCATGGCTCTTCTGACTCTCTCCAAAATGATTCCTAAGGATTCCAGTGAACTAATCAAACCCACCTGGAATGGGTTGAGTCACATCTCCCTGTAATCAAAGGTTAATATCCACAATCGGGTGTGCCATATCTCTGTGGAGATCATCTAATCAAGTTTCCAACCTGTGGTACTGAACAGGGATGAAAAGAAATGGCTGCCTCCACAAAATGGATCAGGATCAAAACATGGCTTTTCTAGGGTAATAATCCTTTCAAACCAGCACTATTTGCATATGTAGTCGTATCTTTTTTTCCATTGCTGTATAGTAATCTCACACACCTTTATAATCTCACAGTTCTGCAGGTCAGAAGTCTGTTCTCTGCTCAGGGTCTCATAGCTCTGAAATCAGGGGGGAGCCCTGCTTTGGTTCTCTCCCAAACTCACATGTCTATCGGCAGAATTCAGTGCTTTGTGATTGTAGGACTGAGGTCCCCATTTCCTTTCTGGCTGTTGGCAGCTGGGAGTGCTCTCAGCTACTACGGGGTACTCGCGCCCCCTTGGCACATGGTTCACAGTGTGAAAACTTACTTATTCAAAGCCACCAGGGAATCTCTCCCTCCAGTCTGCTAAGACTGAGTCATATAATATCACGTAAACACAGGAGTGACATCCCATCACTCTCTCCACGTAACCTAACCTAATCAATCCTATCTAGGACATGGACACCAGGGGGTGGAAATTTGGGGAGCCTTAGAATTATACCTACCACAAAAAGGAAATCTAAGATTATTTTAAAAACTATTACAACTAATCTGACAGTTTAACAAGATTACTGAATACAAGATCAATGACAAAAAGCAAAAATATTCAGTCCAGAATCAACTAATCAAAAATATGTAATGGAAAAGAAGATTCTAGTCTTACTAAAATATAAAACATCGTTTCCCGGTGCCTGCCCATGCAAGAATAATAATAATATATATACATATAAAACAAAATCACCAGGACCTGACTAGGAGTGAATCTTACAAAAACAGAGCAAGACCCAGAGAAAATTATAAAACTGTAATGAAGGACATTAAAGGAAACCTAAATAAGTGGTGATTTTTACTATGGTCACAGATAGTAAGACAATATTTTAATTATACCAATTTTCTCCACATCGATAATTACAATGCAATTGCAAATCAACTTCCCAAGTGATTTTTTCCCAAAGAACTTGTCAAGCTCACCCTCAAATTAACAGTGAGAAATAAAAAGAGAAAAAAACAGCTAAGAAAAAAAATTGAAAAAGAAGAAGGAGGAGGAGAAAGGTGAGGATGAGGAGGGAAAGGGGGCCTGACTTATTAATTATGAAAGCTAAAGATATTGAAAAAAACATAGGCCCTCGGCCAGCCCCACCTCTGCAGACCTGTCTTTAGATTCCCCCAACAAGCCGGGAAGTAAACCTGGGAACCCCACAGTGGCAGGCACCAAGTGAGAGTCACCCCACCAGCTGCAGCCAGATGCCTCAGTGTCCAAAAAGAGCACGATTCCAAACCTGAGGGAAGATATAACCTTGTGCCTGCCTGTTCCACCCTGCCCTCAGGCCCTGTTAGTCCCATTTAGCTGAGTAAAACCAGGTGTTTTCTGTCTGGGGGCAGTGAGGAGTGGTGGTCAAGGCATCAGAGAAAGAGTCTTCTGGGGTCTCAAGCAGAGCAGTGAAACTGGAATCATCATGGATGAATGAATTTTGGCACACACTGTGGTGCTGCATGGTAGAGAAATCCCAGCCAAAGAAGAAGAGGAGAAAGATTGATGGGGCCATGACTGAGGAACCAATGAATTTCATCCACCTGACTCACGCTGGCCCTGGGGAGATGGGTGCTGGAGATGGACCTGCCATGACGAGTGCAGTTCAGCAGCAGATGAGAATCAAGGGAAATCAGGACAGGCCATGGAGCAATTAATTCTAGGGGCTTTAGCTCCAATAGGAATGGTTCTGCCATATTACAATCCCTACTCTGTGTCCCACCCAGAAGAGATACTGATCCCACCAAACCCCTCCTAGAACCAGTTATCCATGACCCCTGTTTCCCCTCTGTCCAACAGTGCCTCAAAAGGCCTGGGGACTGGTCTCCCTCTACTCCCTCTGGTTGTAGCCCATCCTGGAGATGGAGTTGAGGCAGCAGGACTGAGCAAGTGACTACTGGTTGGTCAGAGGAGCTCAGCTGAAGCACTGGACACCCTCAAATCTGAGATAGGAGTTCTCTGGAAACCTGAAATGAGTTCTGGTCCCCTGAATGATGATCTGGTTGCCAGCTGTTTTAAAACTCCTAATATGAGTAGGTGGGTGAGAAGTTGGCTTTGCTGAGAAGTGTCCTACCTACCGGCCCTTCCCCGCCCTTCCCCTCTTCCTCTTGGAATGAACTGAACCAGATCTCAGGGAGGGGCTGAGTGACTACTGCCAAGTCCATTCTTTCTCTTTAGATTGCAGACCTTAAGCTCACTGTCCCTCAATATCTCTCTGCCAAGTATCTGGATCTTTCTCCGGTTAGGCCTATAATCTTATGCTTCTGCAGCATTACTACTTTCCCAGTAACTTTCCTTTCTTTAATTAATTAAAAGATTAATTTAAGATGAGTTCTCTTAATTACTTTCATCTTACTACTACCTCTGCCCTTAATCCCATCCCTGTTAGGAACCTTATTGTTTCCCATTGACCAAGAGTTAAGGTAAGAGGTGAATCTTTGCCTGATGACACTCTGCTCACCCATGTAAGTCCAGGAGATTTGCCCTGCCCTCTGCCAACTTCTCTGCTGGCCCAGGTGAAGGGAGGGAAACAAATCTGGGGAGAAACCCAGAAGTAGCAAAACTAGGAGTTATATCTCAGGGAGAACTCCTGACCACGGGGGATTGGAGGGGTAAAGAGATAAAGCATATTGAAAACAAATACCTGTGAATTTAGGGGCCTAAAGAGCCTCACAGCATGGGAGCAGCAAAGTTTCCTGATCTAGGCATTTGTGATATTTTGGATAATTTTTTGTAGTGGGGTTGGGAGAACGCTGTCCTGTGCATTGCAGTATGTTTAGTAGCATCCCTGACCCACCATAGTTGTGACACCAAAAATGTTTCCAGATATTGCCAAATGTCCCCTAGGGGACAAAGTCTCCACTAGTTGAGAATCACAACTCTAGAATCAAGATATTTTTCTCTTATGTGATTTCTAGCCCCTCACTCCCACTTCCATCCCATAATCCATCCTAAGGTTGAGCATGAACCAGGATCCCTTGTAAAGCAAGGTGAGTAGAGCTGCACATATCTCCAAATGATTATTTTTTCAGGGTGTGGCATGTGCTTGCATGGGTTCATGTCTCTAGGGTGGTCATGTACCATGCCTCTTCATTCTTACTGTCTGGAGGAGGTTCCCATGGACAGACGAGGGTGGGGTAAGGTAGGATTAGGAGAGAGTGAGAGGAAAGCAGTAGTGCTGGAGACACTCCAGCTTGTCCTTCCCCAATTTTTAAGCTGTTTTTCTGTGCCCAAGTCCTAGAACCAGATTCAGATAAAACTCAGAGAGTTTTGTTTGAAGACCAGGTCCCACTTCCCAGCTGGCTGAAGAGTCTGCTGAAGGTGGGAAACCGATATGGAGCAGGGTCTTTAGGCATCTTCAATTTCCTCAGGTGTTCTTTGTTCTGGCTTCTTCTTTTTTTTAACACATATATATATTATTGACAAATCTTCACACACATACAGTCTATATACAGTGTACAATCAACGGCTCACAATATTGTCACATAGTCATGCATTCATCACCACGATCATTTTTAGAACATTTGCATCACTTCTGGCCTCTTCTTGCAGGGTGATTGGGAACACAGAACAAGACAAGTGAGCCCCTGCCTACTCTGAGACAAGAAGGCTGGGGTCTTTCATTAGCTCTGTAATAAGAAGCATCCTGTTCTTTCCTGGTGGGGGGAAGGAACATGGGAACGGATCCACTTTGCTAATTCCACCATCTATCCGGTTGTCTCCACCTACAGTGCCTGAGGTTCTAATTTTTCCAAATGCCAGTGTATTTCCTGCAGTTTTTCAGGGTCTAACATTTGCCATAGAGATACATTCCCAAATTATTGTCAGTTCCAGTCAAGCTAGTTGCTCCAAAAATAGCTCACCTTGTTACTTTAAGTCGCTCAAAAACCAGAGGGTTTTACTCTATCTGAAGGGTTAACAGCATAGGGTAGGAAGGAGGACTCCCAGATTCTATATTCCCCTTGATCTTCAGCCTCACTCAGCCTCATATCTATTCTTTGGACATAATCTCTTCTTCCCTTTGGTGCTCTCTTGCCTTTAGCTACCTTCTCTAACGTGTACACCACTATCACTTGGGGATGGGTTTGGGAGTCATAATTTATATTAGACATTGTTGACTTCTAAATTCAGTTCTACCAGATAAAAGGTTTTTTAAGCAAAAACAAAACAAAAAAGCGTAGTACTAAGTATTGGTCCAGATAGACAAATAAACCAAAGGACCCACGTGGAAGCAGTTCCACATCCACCTATTACAGAGACAGCATTAAAATTTAGACCAACAAATGATGCTGGGACAGTTTGTTATTGACTTGGGAGGGGATCGCTTTTTTCTACACATTCCAAATTATGGATGTTACAGCTCCAATGCAAAAGACATGTTCACACTTTTAGAAGAAAATAATAGGATATTTTCATGACATTGAGGTAGGACAGAGGGATTCCCTATATAAAATATAAAAACACAAACCATTAAAGAAAGGATAAATTTGATTACATTAAATTATATATATATATATATATGAAAAAAGTGCCTATAAGTGTAATGAAAAGATGAGCCATAGATTGAGAGAAGTTTTCAAGGCATATAATCCATCAGCCGGGTTTCCAGTGTGGTTATCAGTGGCAAGCCCCAAAAGAGGAAGGGCAGTGTGTGCAGTCAGGGCTTCTGTTCTCCCAGTTCCCAGATGATCTCCCCATGGGTTGGTTGAGTCTGTTGACCCAGGATCATATCTCCAGAAAAGGCCTTCTCCACCCAGCCTCACCATCTCCAAGCTCCTCTTGTGCCCCATCAACCCAGGGGTACAATGGCCCTCCACTGTTATCAGTTCTTATATTTGTCTTAGTCCCTGCCTATACTTTTCTTACATTCTCCTCAAATTACGCAAGGTCAGTATGCCATCTTTTTTTATTGGAGCACTGACTGGTGTACCTTCTTTGCTTTTAACATGGGTTAAAC
>PVIY010058868.1:0-12279 GCA_004026745.1 Myrmecophaga tridactyla | reverse complement strand
AAAGTCCATCTCTCATCTGAACAGTGTATCATTACCCTGAAAGAAACTATCTTATAGGCTCTTACTGCTTTTAAAACACGTTCATTTTTTGGGAAGTGCGGGGGGTGGTAAAGTAGGGGTGGGATTTAATATCTTGATTGCGTGAAATTGGTTCTTACATTTAAAGGTTCATGTCTACACTCTTTCAAATACCCAGGATAGGCAGAGTCATAACAAATGAAAAACGCGAGGGTACTATTATTTGAAATATCGTAGAACACATGATGAAACATACTGAAACAACATTTCCCATAGAACATCTTTGGAACACAGCTCCTGAGGGATGTTTTCTAGAGTCATGCTAGCGACAGCCAGCTCTTACTAGGGGCTTCCTCTATACCAGATACTATTGTAAATCACAAAGAAACTAACTCATTTTTAGTTTTCATTAGACCAAATTAGGTAGTTTGTTTGCTTTGTTTTTATCTGTTATTTTTTTTTTCTTAATAATTGATGGGAAAATTCAGACACAGAGAGGTTAAGCAATTTGCACAGTGTCATACGTGTGAACAATGGCAGGACTGGGTTGTGTGACCAGCCAACACAGTCTGTTGGGTTCTCTTCTGTAGGAGTTGAACTCTGACCCTGTGATCAGATGAATTGTGGAAAACTGCACCTATGTGATCCTCTCTTGAAAACTCAAAGTTTAAAGTCTCTAAGGATTTTAGTTCAATATTTCCCAAATTTATTTCTCACATTTTTAATGAAATGCCTATTAATATTTCATAGAATTAATGTTGCCTAAAATATTTGGAAAAAAAAATACCTGTAACACCTATTGAATTTTCAGCTACATTGCCATTTTATGTACTTTGATATAAAACCAGAGATTTTACAATTCTTGGAGGGAGACATATTCCTTATAAATATTTATATTATAATCAAATACGTCCCTGGAATCATTGCCAAGTGTGAATTCAGCATTTAACCTATTAGTTCAGAATATTCTTAGAGCAATAGAAGTAGCTTCAGGAATAGTTTTCCTTAGAGCATTTGACTGGTATTCAGTGATGCACACATGAAAGTCAATTGGAAATATTAATTTCATATAAATTTAGCAGTCATATTTAATTCCTAACGTTTATAACTGATATAATATTTATCTTGTTGATGCTAATATTTGATGCTAAAACTTTGTGCATAGCATTAAATCTTTAGGTGAATTGTTGTATATGAAATCTGCTGATTTACCACAGTGCTGTGGCATTTCATTACAGCATTGTGTTTTCAATGGCTCGATAAATTTAGCCACAATTAATGACATATTTTTATTTTATGCAAGCCCTATCTTGAACAGCAAGCAGAATTTTTGGTAAACATTTCACTTGTGATTTCATTTCTGTGCTTTCAAACATATTGTTCACTATGTAAAATTCACTCATCTCACAGCAGAGTCATTTTAAGATTAAATTCTGTAGCTTGTTTCAATGAAAGCTGAGTGAGGAAAATTTAGATTCAATTGTAGTGGGTGCAGAAAGCCCATTAAAATGCTGTCACTATGTACAAGTCATTCAATAATTCAATTGTTTCATGTTTCCATGATAGGAAAACATATTTAAGATCTCATTATAAAATAATGTTGTAATTTGATTATCGTTTAAAGATAACAAGAGCCTCATTCGGTTTGTATATTTTTACGTCTCTCCTGCTTCGACTTCAGTGAAATTGTTCCTGTTCAGTCATCCTTTGGGTGCTGGGGTTGTGCTTTCTTTTCAATCTTTTTGTTTGTTCTATTCCTTCCCATGAACAAAGGTGTTTCCCAAAATAAGGTCCTCAGCACACGTCCCTTCTCTTTTATTTCCCTTTATACTCCTACCCATAAAAATGGAAGGTGGGATAATAATAGTTACCAGAGACTTTTGGTGATTAAAAGATAAATTTATGTTGAAATGGCTGGAAAAAGGGCTGGCACTGAGTCAGTACTCCATGCCCTCAAAATTGTGTTGCATTTTTTTTTTTTGTCAGTGTGGTTATTTTTGTAAGCCACAGTACCTAAAGCACCTTCTTTATGTCACAAAGTATATAAAAATTCTTATTGTAATGATTATGTTATGCAAAGTATATTTTATTATAACCAATTATATAAACCACTTTCAGAAACAAGCTATGAAGTAAGTATTGTCCTTCTCGCTGAGACTTAATGTACCTAAGGTTGCGCTGGCAGTGGCAGATTTGGAATTCGCGATCTATGTCTAGCTACAAAGCCTAGCTTTTTAGAAAATGGAAATATTTACCACACAAACTCCCAAATGTATGCTTCTGGTCAGGAACTTCCTCTTATGATCTATTCCCAAATTTCTAAATTCTTTTTAGAGGCTTCTGTAGTTTTCTTTTTCAGCAACTCAGAGTCAGCATGCCCATCATTGCTTCATCTTTGACAGCATTCTTTGTTCAATCCTTGAGTTACTGAATTATCTGATAGTTTTATTATAATCCTACTCTTCTTGGATGGGTTTATATAATATGTTCTTTACGTTATATAATATGCACTATATAATATACAATATAAATAGACAGTATATAATATATAATGATATAACAGCAACAAAAGTAGTTATTAATTTTGTTGAGTACTTTCTATGTGCCAAATACTCAATATGTATTATCTCATTTTATTTTGCAGCACAGGCATGATTTAGATTTTAATATTAAACCCATTTATTTATGTGGTAACTGAAATTTAGAGAAGTTAATTGACTTGACCGGATTGAGTGAAGCTTTTAAGCAATGATATTTTATTTCAGTCCAAAAGCCTAATAATCAAGGAGCAAAATGTTTTACTTTAATTCATATTGTGTATACATATATTATTAATTTCTGTCTACATTCAGTCATTTAAATTTTCTATTAACTCTTTCTCTAAAAGCTGTATCACCTGGGTTCTTTTCTTCTCCCTTGCACTGCCAAAAATCATATTTAATTTACTCATTTATATACAGAAACAATTTCCATCTTCCGGTCTTACTATATTGTTTCATTTACCACCAGTTTTGTCTCCCTTTCTTAGACTTAGTAAATCCCAGTGCATAACTTATTTTTTCCTTTTTGACTTTTGATTCCTTTTATTCCTCCCTATAAATGAGGCTTCTAATTTAACTACCTCTCATTTCCAGCATATTCCATTGAGCGCTTCAGCACTTCAAACACTCTTTTGCCTATATTTGTGAGCCCTCTCTTGACTTATTCACAAATCTCCTGTTTTATTGTCCATCTTGCCCACCCATAACAAACCCTACCCAGGGGCATTATAAATTTCTGCTACCTCTGTCCATAACCTAATGAGCATACAATCAATGAGAACAAGTGGTTGCAATCTATATTGTGCAGGCTAAATCCAGCCCATCACCTATTTTTATAAGTAATTTTTTCTTAGAATTTAGCTATGTCTATTCATTTATGTATTGTCTGTGGCTGCTTCCACATTGAATCAGCAGATTTGAATCATTCTTACAGAGACTTATTACCTGCAAAGACTAAAATATTTACTATCTGATCTTTATAGAAAATTAGCTGACCCCTGCATGTAAAATATTATGTCTTACAAAAAACAATGCCATCATAATTTCAGCTATAGCCTGAACCTGAATTCTGCCTAGCAATGCTGATCATCTCTCACTCCACCCTACACAGTGATTATTTCAGTGTTTTCTTCATTCCTCAGACCCTGTAAGAAATTGGCTTTAATTCACCATACAGGTAAAGACCATCATCATCAACTTCCTGACTTAAAACCAGCTGATTAGTTTATACTTATATCCATTCCCATTAAATCCTCTTAGAATATAGTCCTCTAACAACCCAACCACAATTTCTCTACATAAGGGCAAGCTCACACTCCTTGTAGGTTTTTTATAGTTCCTATACACTCAACAGTTTACTCGTCCATTCATGTTGACCTCTTCCATTCTAATAACCATTAACGATGAAACATATTGATGCATCTATTATGGTTTATGTTTTAAAAGTAGACTTCCCTTAAGTCCCTTCTCCTTTAACTACCAAGCTATCCTCCTTTCACAGCCATTTTCAACTTTTTCTACTGCTTCTATCCAACATAGGCATCAACAAACTGCAACCCAAGACACTGGTCATCAGTGATTTGCTTGTTGTCATGTCTGACAGCCATTTTCTCTTTTTCTTACACTCATCGTATCTACCCTTCACTGTTTGTTAAACACTTCTCTTTTTGAAGCACTCATCCCTTGAAGTGCCACATACCAAATACTTAATTTCTTTTTTCTGTCCAGCCCTCTTGGCCCTTCTTTGAGTGCCTGGTGGACAATATCCCTAGGAGTAGAATAGGGGTTGGGGTAATGGGCATATATACAAACATGCTTTGCACAAATATTTTCCATAGGTTAATGGTGAGGCTGTATATCTAAGCTTTATTAAAACTTAGTGTATGAAATTTGGTAACTCTCAACTTCTCTTTGGCTTGTTTTTCTCATCTGTGAGATGAAGTTTAATTGCACCTTGTAGGGTATATTGAGCTTTTAAATGAGTTAATGTGCACAGTGTTACTATAGGGCTTAGCACATAATTTTATATATTATTATGGATTCGTGTGGGTGGTCTCTGACCACCTCTGGGTCAATGAACCTTCAGATCTCTCCTCAGACCCCTCACTGATAATGCCCTCATCTAAATATTTAGCCCAGACTTTTTACCTAAACAACATATTTCACCTTCAACAGAATTGTGAAAATGTTTGTTTAGGTGCCTCAAACACAACTTGTCCAAGCATGAATTTATCATATGCCTCTATCACTCTCCCAGATGCCCAGACTTTTTGTTTTTCTCCATAGTCATACTATTAACAAATCCTAGAGACTTTTATACTCTAAATACTAGCATGCACTCCTTTTTTTCCATCCCCACAGCCAACCTCTTCTCCATGACAAATGTTTCAGCAGCTCTATAACTAAATTTTCTATATCCAATCTTGTAATCTTGCCTCACTGGGGTGATTTTCCCAAAACACAAATCTAATCAGAACATTTCTTCCTTTAAAACCTCTCAAAGTTTTACTGTTACTTACTTGGTTCAGATTCTTTGGAAAATAGCCTTAAGAGATAGAGAACTGGTATACAACATTTATTGAGAATGCTCCTAAAATGAAGGGATAGGACTTATTGGCCAAAGGATTTGAACTGTGATTCAAAGGTTAAAGGTAAACCTATTGGGAGCTGTGAAAAAGGATGATCAGATTGAACTTCCCTGCTTTGAGGCAAGGAAAGGGGCTTTTTGTTTCATTGTGTTGCATTTACTAGTCATTAAATGCAGGTTGCCCAATGGTGGGGGTGATGCCCTTGAGTGAGGTGACACAAGATCATTCTTAAAGAGGTGTCTGAGAAATCAGTTGTCAATGAACCCAGGAGCAGAGAAAATGCATGCCCCAGGCCTGAAGCCATCTTTGTTGTCTCACTACATCATTCACTACAATTTGCCACTTACATACTATTGAAAATATTAAATGTCTTAGATGCTCCTTTCTATTTGTCTACACTTTCTTCTCTAGTCTCATCTGCTACTTAACTGAATGCACAATTAACCTTTTGCTCTATTAAGAAACTGAATTCAAATTTTGAAATTTACATTAAACACACCTCTTCCAAGTTCTCCAGCTCTCTGCAACAGTCAACAAATTCTCATTAAATTGCCATTAATTCTTATTTAAAAGATTGCAAAGAACCAACCCATATGTTTTAGAAGTACTGAAGAAATAAGGAAATTATGGCAGTCGTTTATCACTTATAGGAAAATGAGTATCAGGAAATACTTAATCATGTAAGGGAACTGCTCAATATATACTTTTACACATAATTTTTCCCAGGAACATCAATGGGTAATTTGAATTTGAAAGTTCAATGGATTTGAAATAATTCAACAGTGAGAAAGATTAGGATACATAAATAACTCAGAAAACATCTGTGGTAGGCAGAAAAATATTCCCTAGCAAAATTGTCCATATGCTAATCTCTGAAATCAGAGAATATACTGTATTATATGGTGAAAGGAAATTTGCAGATACAGTTAAGATTAGAAACCTAAGACAGGGAGAGAGCATACTGCATTATAAGTGTGAGGTCAATCTAATCACAGGAGCCCTTTAAGTAAGAAAATGTATTCTGGCTGAAGTCAGAGAGGGAAAGACGGTTAAAGTGTGAGAAGGATTCAGCCTGCCATTAGTCATTCTGAAACCTAGGGGGCTGCATGAAAAAACTAGATGGGGCCCCTAGGAACTAAGAGAGCCCCCACCAACAGGCAACAAGGCAACAGGAACTGCATCCTACAACCACAGGAACCAAATTTGGCCAAGAACCTGAATGAGCTTGGAGTCTGATTTTTTCCAGAGCCCTTGAAAAGGCATGCGGTGCTGCCAACATCTTGATTTCAGCCTTATGAAATGCACAGCAAAGCACTCAGCTGAGCCCCACTACACCAAGACCTCTGACTTAGAGAACCCGTGCCATAATAAATTTGACTTAAATTTGAGTTGATTTAAACCACCATTAGTGATCGTTTTTTAGGTCAGCATTTGGAAGCTAATAAACACATTATTACTGGAGTGTGAAACCAGGAACGAGGCTCTGCAAGAGTCTCCAGGAACGTTAAGTGAAAACAGAACAAACCAGGATCGAGGCTCCGAAGTTTCAGGAAGTCGGTTTTATTTGGCTGTGGCCACGGGGCTCAGCCGAGTAACCTCTGAAAATCTGAGCCCTGAGCCGGGCCTGAGACAAGATTTTTATAAACAAGATGGCCTGTTAGAGGTAGGGTCTTCCTAATATGGCAACTGGCCATGTTTGAAGGAAGTAATTGGAGGCGTGCTGGTGAGGAAGGGTTGCAAAGCTGAGTTTTCAGAAGCGGGTAAGCGGTCTCAGGGGGAGGGGTTTTACAGGGACTTCTTTCATCCTACCCACATGCAGTTTTGACCATCCCTGGGTCCTGGGAGACTTTTCAAGGATGAAATAGCCTGAGTAAACAAAGGCCAGTCTGCGGTAACAGGAAGTGGCCTGGACAAATGAGGGCTGCCTGCTACATTACTATAGCTCTTATATGAATTATTAACTTCTTTACATACAGCAGAAGCATTTGTTCTGTGTACTTCCATGAAGTGATGGAAATAAATGTGATTTTCCTTAGCTTTAGGGTTTATTTTTTCAAATTTGACTTATTGATGAGCTAGTAGCAGATTTCAATCATCAGTGTTTCAGGAAACTCATAGATATTGAAAGATCATAGACATTGTATACTATTTGTCTATAAGAAGTGGCAGCCTATTAAATGCCGATGTTTTATTTATATGACACTGTTCTAGTTTGCTAGCTGCTGGAATGCATTATACCAGAAACAGGACAGCTTTTAAAAAGGGGAATTTAATAAGTTGCAAGTTTACAGTTCTAAGGCTGAGAAGATGTCCCAATTAAAATAAGTCTATAGAAATGTCCAATCTCAGGCATCCAGGAAAAGATACCTTGATTCAAGAAGGCTGATGAAGTTCAGAGTTTCTCTCTCAAGTGGAAAGGCACATGGTGAACAGTTAGGGTTTTTCTGTCATCTGCAAAGGCCCATGGTGAACATGGCATCATCTGCTAGCTTTCTCTCCTGGCTTCCTGTTTCATAAAGCTCCCTGGGAGGTATTTTCCTTCTTCATCTCCAAAGGTCGCTGGCTGGTAGACTCTCTGGTCTTTCTGAATGAATCTCTTTCATTCTCCAAAATGTTTCCTCCTTCATAGGACTCCAAAAACTAATCAAGACCCACCCAAATGGATGGAGACACATCTCTACCTAATCCAGCTTAACAACTGCTCTTGATTAAATCACATGTCCAGGAAGATGATCTAGTTACAGATTCAATTGTACAATACTGAATAGGGATTAGAAGAAGCAGTTGCCTTTACAGTATGGGATTAGGATTAAAGCATGGCTTTTCTAGGGTCCATACGTCATTTCAAACCAGCACAGACACCTTTAAAAATGGAATTCACATTGGACTTTGAAACTTATTATGCCAAAAGATTAATTTTACCCAGTTTATCAAACAAAAAGCCAGTGATACACACAGACAAGTACCATATACAGACATAAAATAGAGGCTCCAGTAAGTTTTGTAATGCCTTGTAGAGAAGTCATATGGTACACTTGTGAACACAGTGGGGATCGTTTGAATGTATAAGCCAACAAGTATGAAGTATATTAGCTGCTAGGATACCAAGAAGGTACAGAGTTTAATATGTGTATGGATGTGTGTGTGTTGTGTGTATTATGTCTTCGTTGTAACTTTTATTTTTCTCATTTGTAGCATGTTTCTTAGCTGTTACCTGCAATGAGTACAGATGTAGTTGATTTTTTTTGAAACATATTTTTATTCAATTTTTTTAATTAGAGAAGTTGTAGGTTTACAGAAAAATCATGTAACAATTACAGCATAAACTCCCTATTGTTGGAACTTTGCATAAGTGTAGTAATTTTGTTACAATTGCTGAAAGAATATTAAAATTTCACTAACTTTGACTCATACATATTAGGTGTATTTTTCCCATTTACTACCCTATTATTAACACCTTGTTAATATGTTAAATGTGTGGCACATTTAATATTATTCATACTTGTACTATTAACTATAGTCCATCATTTAGAATAGTCTTATATTTTAAAACTATCTTATAGTATAAGATGTCTTAAATGTCTTATAATAGTCTTATATTTTAAAGCAGTCATTTATTAATATGTTTTATCCTTTAATTTTTATTCTAGTAACATATATATAACCTAAAATTTCCTCTTATAACCAAATAAGCATATATAATTGAGTCTTATTATTTACGCACGCAATAATGTACTACCTCACTAGCATTCATATATAAAACTTTACAATCAACTAAATAGAAACTCTGTACAAATGAAGCCATTAACTCCTGATTCCCTACCTCCAACTCATCGTGTTAATCAGTATTCTAGATTCTATCTCTATAAATTTGCTTACTCAAATTATAGCATGTATGTGAGATCGTACACTATTTGTCCTTTTCTGTCCAGCTTTACTCAGCATACTGTCTTCACATTTCATCCATGTTATGGAATGTATCAGGACTTCATTCCTTTTTACAGTGGAGTAATATTCCATGTATGTATATGCCATATTTTGTTTATCCATTCATTGGTTGTGATAACTTGGGTTGCTTCCATCTTTTAGCGATTGTGATTAATACTGCTCTCAATATTGACATGCACATATCTGTTCAAGTCCCTGCTTTTAATAATTTTATTAAAAGGTATATACCTTTTAATAAGGAGTGGAATTGATGGATCATATGATAATTCTATACTCAGACCCTGACAAACTGCCAAACTGTCTTCCACAGGGGCTGCACAATTTTACCTTCCTCCCAGCAATGAATGAGTGTTCTTATTTCTCCACATACTCTCCCAAACTAGTAATTTTCTATTTTGGTAATAGTAGTGATTCTAATGTGTGTGAAATGATATTTCATTGTGGTTTTAATTTGCATTTCCCTAATAGCGAGTGATGTTGAGCATCTTTTTCTGTGCTCTTAAGCCATTTCTGTATCCTCTTTGGAGAATGGCCTATTCAATTATTTCGCCCATTTTTAAATTTGGTTGTTTGCCATTTTATTATTGAGTTGTGGGATATTTTATAACTTCTGGACAGCAAACTCTTATGAGATATGTGGTTTCCAAATATTTTCTTCCACTGAATAATTTGTCTTTTCACTTTTATGATAAAGTCCTTTGATGCACAGAAGTTCCTAACTTTGAGAAGGTCCCATTTATCTGTTTTTTTTTTTCCTTTATTGCTTGTGCTTTGCATGTAAACTATAGGAAACCATTGCCTAACACAAGATCCTGAAAATGCACCCTACATTTTCTTCTAGGAGTTTTATAATCTGGTTCTTATATTTATGTGTTTGTTCCATTTTGAGTTCATTTTTGTATGTGCTGAGAGATAGTTGTCATCCTTCATCTTTTACATATGAATGTCCAGTTCTCACAGCACCACTTGTTGAAAAAGACAATTTTTTCCCCAAATGAATGAACTTGGCAGCCTTGTAAAAATTCAGTTGGCCAGACAACGTGGGACAGAAATTCTAGAATGAGCTGGGACTCAGCATCAAGGGATGAGAAAACTTTCTTGACCAAAAGGGAGAAGAGAGAAATGAGACAAAATAAAATGTCAGTGGCTTAGAGATTCCAAACAGAGTGGAGAGGTTATGCTGGAGGTTATTCTTACGCATTAAATAGATATCACCTTTTTAGTTAAGATATATTGGAGAGGCTGGAGGGAACTGCCTGAAAATGTAGAGCTGTGTTCCAGTAGCCATGTTTCTTGAAGATGATTGTATAATGATATAGCTTTCACGATGAGACTGTGTGATTGTGAAAACTTTGTGTCTGATGCTCCTTTTATCTAAAGTATGGACAGATGAATAAAACATGTGGATTAAAATAAATAAATAGTAGGGGGAACAAATGTTAAAATAAATTTTAGTAGATTGAAATGCTAGTGATCAATGAAAGGGAGTGGCAAGGGGTATAGAAAAAACTAGGGGAAATAAAGACTAAAATAGATTGGGTAGATGGAAATACTAGCAGTCAGTGAGAGGGAGGGCTAAGGGGTATGGTATGTATGAGATTTTTTCTTTTTTCTTTTTATGTCTTTTTCTGAATTGATGCAAATGTTCTAAGAAATGATCATCGTGATGAATATACAACCATGTGATGAGGTAGTGAGTTATTGATTATATACCAAGAATGGAATGATGATATGGTAAGAATGTTCATGCTTGTATGTTATGTTTTAAAAAAAATTAAAAATTCAATTGGCCAGATATATGATGGTCTTTTTCTGAACTCACAGTTCAATTTCACTTGTTGATATCTGTTGTTGTGCCATTACCATGCTGTTTTGACCACTGTAGTTTATAATAAGCTTTAAAGTCAGAAACCATGAGTCCTCCAACTTTATTCTTCCTTTTCAAATGATTCTAACTATTCAGGGACCCTTATCCTTCCAAATAAATTAGATGATTGTCTTACAGTTGACCATAGCAGATCGGTGTCCTTCTGCTCATTTCTGCTTTTATTTATTTGCATCTTCATTTTTTTTTAGTCTAGCTAAGTGTTTGTCAATTGTGTTGATCTTTCCAAGGAACCAGCATTGATATTGTTAATGCTGTTGATTGCTTTTTCATTCTCAATTTCATTTGTTTCTACCTTAATCATTGCTATTTCTCTCCTTCTGCTTGCTTTGGATTTAGTTTGTTCTTTTTCTTTTTCTTACAGGTGTCCAGTTATATCTTCGAATTTAGCTCTTTCTTTTTTAATGTAAGCACTTATGGTTACAAATTTCCCTCTTGGCACTGCCTTCACTGCATCCTATAAGTTTAGATATGTTTTGTGATATATCTGACTAGTCTTTTCCTTTTATATTTTTGTCTGTATATTTTTCAATTATTTTGTGTTACCATGAGGTTTATATTACACAATCTACATCTATAATCACCTAAATAGTAAAGGTACCAACTTGTCTTCAACAGCATACACATTCTCTGCTACTTTATCCCTCTGTTTCCCCTCTTTAGATGTTTATGTTCCACTTTACCACTTTATATTTTTCATGCCCATTATTAAGAAATATAGCTTTGTCTTGATGAACTGTATTCTAATTCAATAGGGTTTAAAGAATTGTATATTGAAGATGAAGCACTATTGGGTTTTTCATTTACCCTTACTGAAGGTGTTCATTTCTTCACACTACTCCAAGCCACTCTCTTGTCTTTTCAACATTTATAACTCCCTTTACTAATTCCTGTAAGGCAGGTCTCTTGTTGATGAACTTTCTCAGTTTTGTTTATCTTTGAATATTTTAAACCTCTCCTCAGTTTTGAAGGGCAATTTTACAGGATAAAGAATTTTTGGCTGGCAGTGCTTCTCTTTCAATAACTTCAGTATAGCATACCACTGCCTTCTTGTCTCTGTGGTTTCCAATGTAAAATTGGCACATTCTTATTAGGATCCCTTGTATGTTACAAAGGGTTTATCTCAGCTTTCCAGATTCTCTCTTTATCTTTATCATTTGACATTCTGATTAGTATGTGTCTTAGAGTGAGTCTATTAATATTTGTTCTATGGACATGTGTATTTATGTCTTTCATAAGATTTGGAAAATTTTCAACCATTATTTCCTCAAATATTCTTTCTGCCCTTTTTCACTCCTCT
>PVIY010058867.1:0-12281 GCA_004026745.1 Myrmecophaga tridactyla | reverse complement strand
CCAAGAAGGGGATTACATTATTGTCTGGGGTAATTGACCCTGACTATCAGAAGGAAGTAGGACTGCAACTACATAATGGAGGTAAAGAAGAGTTTTCTTGGAATATAGGAGATCCCCTAGGGCGTCTATTAGTACTACCATGCCCTGTGATTAAAATCAATGGAAAACTGCAACAACACAATCCAGGCAGGACTACTAAATGGCCCTGCAACTTCAGGAATGAAGGTTTGGGTCACCCCACCAGGCAAAGAACCATGGCCAGCTGAAGTGCTTGCTGAGGGTAAAGGGAACATGGAATGGGTAGTGGAAGAAGGAAGTGATAAATATAAACTTCGACCACATGATCAGTTACAGAAACGAGGACTGTAATGCTGTTTTGTTCATGTTATACTATTTAAGTTGTAAGATATCAAGTTTAAGAATGAATGTTGCCCAAGGATTTGTGCCCTATTCTGGAGAGATTTAATGTGTTTCCAGTTATATGCAGGACAGTTGAGTATTGTCAAGTAAAAGAAAAAAATGTGTGCTTATTTGTTTTCATTTGGAAATTAAGTATGGTTTAAGGTGATATATGTATGGGTGCCAAGTTGACAAGGGGTGGACTGTCATGGTTAGGGACACGTGTCAACTTGGCTAAGTTGTGGTACCTGTTTATCTGATTGGGCAAGCACTGGCCTGTCTGTTGCAATGAGGACATTTCACAGGATTAGGTCATGATCACGTCAGCTGCATCCACAGCTGATTCCATTTGTAATCAGCCAAAAGGGAGTGTCTTCTGCAATTAGTGATACTAAATCTAATCATGGGAAGTCTTTTAAGGAGAACTCAGAGGAGACAGGTTCCATTCCTGCTTCAGCTGGTGAACCTCTCCTGTGGAGTTCATCCAGACCCTCCATCGGAGTCGTTGGCTTCACAGCCTGCCCTGTGGATTTTGGACTCTGTGTTCCGGTGGTCACGTGAGACACTTTTATAAATTTTATATTTGCAAGTGTTCCCTGTTGATTCTGTTTCTCTAGAGAACCTTAACTAATATATCTTGGCAAAATGGTTTCCAAAGTAGTTGGTATCAATTTGTACCTTACAAATTCAATATAAAGAGTTCCCATTACGGCAATATCTCCTTCACATGTGGTATTGTCAGCTATTTTAATCTATAACAACTCTAATGGGTACTTAATGGTAGTCATTGAGTTTTAAGTTGCATTGCTCTGATTTCTAATGCTAAATTTTTCTCATATGATTTATACTCTACCAAGTTTCTTCTTTTGTGTAGTACCTGTTTAGGTCTGCTGTCTGTTTTTCTGTATGATTGTTTACTTTTTTCTTAGTAATTTATAAGTGTTCTCTGTAATTTGGGGGTTAGTCTAGTCCTTTGTCAGTTACATGTGTTGCAAACGTTTTTCATTCTCTTTACAGTGTCTTTGGGATGCTTTTTGTTTTAACAAAGTCAAATGTCTCAAATTTTTTCTATGTTATTTGTAATTTTTTTTCTTTTTTCCTCCTTTCTTTCAGCAATTATTTTCTTCTCAGATATCATGAAAAATTCACCTATGTAATCTAAAAGCTTTTAGCCCATTGCTTTTCACATTTAGTCCTTCAGTTCACCTGGATTAAACTTCAAGTTATTCACTTGAAGAAAAATATGAACTTATGTAAATTATTACTATAGCACCTCATTTCCACTCACTTGCGTTCTGACATGATTTTTGCACAGAAAAGTAAAGGGTAGAGTTAATACTGGCAGATAGGAACTGTAAGTACTCCTGGGTGTTCCCATGGGCATTTATATTTCAGGTGAATACCACCATTCATGTGTACTGAACAAGTTGAGTGCATTTTCTATAGAAGTTCCCTTAATATGATTTCGCAGGAATAAATGTTAAACTCTCCTATTAGACAAATATTTATTTACTCATCTACAGAACAGGGTGGACCTGGCTAATCAGTACTTCATGAGAAAAAGACCTAGAGTCCTTACTGTTTCTACCTTGTGGTTGATAAGCTTGGCATGCCCTCCAACTCTGACATGCCTGCTAAGAAATCTAAAACCTCAGTCTCCATTATGAATAGAATGTCCAGATATGGGAGATCATATCTCCCCTGTAATTTTTACTAATTAGACAACAATTGGACTATTGCATCTTATTCTGCTGACATACTTGAAGAGGAATATAGGTAAACTAAACTCCATCATGACAAGAATAGTCAGATGGTGACAGGGCAGGAAACCCCTACACATAAACAATTACTGAAGGAATTAGAACATCTTACCTTGAAATGGGGATGTAGATAAGCTGTAACAATCATGTTTAAAATTTTAAATGCTGCCCAATAAAGCTGAGGGCATATCTTGCTCTAAGTCAACTAAGCAGGTGAACTCACTGCCCACCCCACTATGTGGGACATGACACCCACAGGTATAACTCTCCCTGGCAACATGGGACAGGACTACAGGGATGAGCCAGGAACCAGCATCATGAGATTGAGACAGTGTTCTTGGACAAAAGGAGAAAGAGAAAAATGAGACAAAATAAAGTTTCAGTGGTTGACTGATTTCACATAGAATCGAGAGATTTCCTGGATGTTATTCTTACGCATTATACAGACACCCCTTTTTAGTTTCTGGTGTATTGGAGTGGCTAGAGGAAAGTATCTGAAACTGTTGAACTGTGTTCCAGTAGCCTTAATGCTTGAAGATGATTATATAACTATATAGTTTTTACAATGTGACTGTGTGATTGTGAAAGCCTTGTGTCTAATGCTCCTTTTATCCATGGTATGGACAGATGAGTAAAAAAACTAAGGATAAAAAATAAGTAAATAATGGGGGTGGGGAGAGTAAGGGATTAAAAAATTAGGTAAATGGAAATACTACTGGTCAATGGGGGGGGGTAAGAGGTATGGGATGCATGAATTTTTCATTTTTTCTCTTTATTTCTTTTCCTGGAGTAATGCAAATGTTCTAAAAATGATCATGGTGATGAATATGTGATGATCTTATGAGTCACTGATTGTATGCTTTGGTTGGACTATACGTATGTGAAGATGTCACTCTAAAAATATTTTTTTAAAAAAACAGAGGGCATATATATACTCTATATTTCTTCAAGTAATCACCAGGGATCAATGGAGGGACATTATAAGGAGGCAGGTTTAAGCTAATTAAAAAGTATCTTTAGAGAAGCTGCACAATGTGACTTAAGAAAGTAGTAGTCTCCTTCCCTAGCACAGGTAGTTTTGAAATGGAGGCTGGAAAACCACTTATCAAGGATCTTTACCAGGAATAACTAATATTTATTTATGCTTACTACTATACTGGCAAGGAGTTTTTCTATGTACACTGCCTGCATTTACCAATTTAATCCTCACAGTAGCCTAGGAGATGAGAACTATTTTGTCATCATCCTCTAAACAAATGCTCTGAAGCTTATAGAAGTCAAGTAATTTGCAAAAAGTCACATAACTAGTAAAAGGTGAAAAGCTCACCTGTCTTGTCTCCAGAGATTGGGCTCTTAACACACTGCTTTTCACTTGAGCATATTATAGAAAGATTTCCTGCACTTAGAGAAAAGCTGCTTACCATATGTAGCCTTCCAATTCTGAGATGACTTGTTTCTATCAAAATAAAAATATATTGCCTCAGAAGCATAAACCATTATGAAGAGCAGACACCAGAGGGAATGGAAAAGAAGATAGGGAAAATTTAATTAGGGAGGAAAAAGTCTAGAAAGTTCCTATGTTCAGGGCATTGCTCCAGGAAAAATACATTCCGGGTGTGGGTGTAGGCATGGGGCATTTCCTGCAGATTGTGAATACATGAGAGAAATGTGAAAGGGGAGTAGGAGGCAACAAAATCACACAAAAATCTTCCCTAACATGGAGGAAGCATCATTTGATGATTCAAAATGAGATCCTAAACATCACATTTTGTAAATAGCTAGAAAGAGGTAAGGGAAACAAAGAAGGAATATCATTGCCACTGCAATGGGTCCTATGATGAGCTCATTTTATTTTTCTTAAAATAATAAATAGCACATTTTCTTTACAAAAGGTGGCAGCAGAAGGATAACGCTTAGGTCCAAATGGGCTATTTTAAACATTCATTCATTCAACTGTTAAGCAAATATTATTGAGTGGCTGATATGTGCCAGGCACTGTTCTAGGCTCTCCCCAATGCCACCCAAAAATTTTCTTATCATTAAATGTATTCTCTGGATAGGGAAATTAAAAAAACAAATGAATATCTAGATTGTAAATTATGTTTAATAGTCAGGAGGGTAATGGAAAAAAAAATAAAGCAAGGAAGAAGAATATGAAGTAAGCCTTTATGGGAGATGTTGACATTTTTAAATAGGATTTTAGCTAAATGCTCAAACTAAAAGCAGAGAGGGAAATTGGTCAAGAAAAAGGGATGTCCTGAGCCCCATGTGGGTTTAATTTATGCTTATGAATCACAAACACTGTGAAAAGTCTTATGACAAAATGAAAAGGACACTGAGAATATCACTTCTCTTCTTTTTTCCTCATTTCCTCATCTATAAAATGAGAATCCTAATATTAGCCCTCTCTGCCGCACAAGGTGGGTGTGCAACTCAAGTGAGTCATTGGACTTCTGGTCTTCAAAATGTGAAACATTATATATATTTATAGTGTTTTTGCTACACTCATTATATATATATATATATGGAGAGAGTAGGACAGAAATGAGGAAGATATACACACACCACACACAAACACACAAACTGGATCCAGTACAACTCACACGGCCCAACTAGTATAAGTATTCTGACAAGGAATAAGCAAATCTGTAGTAGAAACCCAAGAACAGGGTCCTTTGAAGCTCTCAGGGGCCTCTAAGCAGACCAAGGGAACACATTCCTTCACCCTTCAACCCTTCTTGGATTACTGAAGATTTTGTAGAGCTCTTCTAATCACCTCCTGTAATACTGGATCCTCCCTCCATCCAAACACACTTGACAAAATGGAACTTGTCAACTGTGCTTATGGTAATAAATCTCCTTTCCAGCATTTCTCCTGACATTCTAATGCTTTCCTGAACATAATAAAAAGGTCATTTTCCACCTGAATTCATCTTCTCCAAGCTGCCTTATATTTCTGCAAATCCAAGTTTCAACAAGTTTGATTTCATTCCTTCTACATTATTTTATTTGCTTTACCCAAGCTAAAAACCCCAACTGCCACCCCACACTCTAATAGCTTGAGTATATTTTATTTTATCTTATTGGCTGATTGTATAATGTGGATACATTTTGAAGGCTGAATGATTCCTTTTTTCTTGAGTGACAGAGAATGAAATGCTCCTTTTCAAATACTGCTGAGGATTTCTCATGATTTTGTTTCCCACATCAACTCAATAACTTTCTGTATATGAATTATTCCAAGATCAGCACTCTCACCTAAATATAGAGCAATCCCCCAGAAGCCCTCAAAGGTGAGCAGGCCATACTCGGCACAACCAATTCAGCTGTATTGTCATGCATTTCACAATCCTCTCAGGTTTCCAGAGGACCAATTAATGTGGCCGCCCTCAAGACGTTACACACTCTTGGTGGCTGAGAAAGCCGTTCCAGTAAAAATAGTTGTATTTACTCTCGGCAGGTTCAGGTGCTGATTTGAGCGCTATCATTATTTCTAGAGGACATAATCTGGAACATAGCAGCATTTATAATGAAAGCTTACGTGTGCGTGTGCTGGGGCCCTTCATCTAAAGGAACAGAAACCACGACGATGTGAGGCGATCACGTCCCGACCACGATCTTTCCCCGTGGGACAGGCGTCACCAGAACCCGGTGGGGGTGGGGTTTCCCCCAGCTTAGCCCAGCGTGGGGGCAGCGACAGGGTCCGCGCCCGCGATAGGGCGCCGCCCGCACGGCGCTCTCGGTTCCCAGCCTCCCGCCCCAGGCCGCGGCTCCAGGAACCAAGGACCTTGCGTGGCGTCTGCCCTGCGGGAACTAAGAGGACGGCTCTCGGCCATCGAAATCACTCTCCACTCGCAAAGACTGCAGTTTTTTCTGTGGAAGGTCGGGTCCCTTGGGAACCGCGCCCTGTCCCCTGGAGTACCCACGGCCGCTCCTCCGCGCCAACGGGTTCAGGGCAGAGGGACTGGGGGGAACCAGAAAGCAAAGCAGGGGAAGGAGCCGGCTGGGTCAGCTTCCTCCACGAAAGGGCTCCCGACCAAACTTATCTCAGAGGTTTGGAAGGGATCACAAACTGTTCGGGACCGAAAAATGGAATGCTCTTGGGCAGCGGAAAAAGAAAAGCAAAAACTTTCGTACGTAAGCTTTGGGGCTGAAGAAAGGAATCTGCTGGAAGAAGGGAGGAGGAAAAAGAGAGGACGAAAAGCAGTCCGCTTTTTCCTGTTTGTTTTACTTTTCCTTCTTCCTCTTCTCTGTCTCCCTCCTCCTTCTTTTCCTTCTTTCCCTCTGTCCCTCCCTCCCTCCTTCTCCCCCCTCTCTCCCCCCACCTCTCTCTCCCTCTCCCCCTCTTTTTCTTTCCTTCTTTCTTTCTTAATGGAGCACAAAACAGAACCAGTCATGACTCTGGACAGGGGAGCACCATTATTTAATTAAACCAAAAAAGCAAGTTTTAGGGGTTGTATTTTTGTTTTTTCTCTTTTGAAATACGCTCAGCAGCATTTCTTTGTCCATTTCTTCCATTTTTCTCCTTTCTCTAACTTACTCTTTGGTACACCATTCCCATTGCACCCTTGGTCTAATTCTCTGTGGGTCTTTTGGAGTAATTGAAATAATGTGTCTGTTTTACGTCCTGTGTATCAGCTTTTTATCTGCTTAAATGCCTTCAGAGTATACTATTCTGCTAATTTGAACTTCCACTTCCCATGTTCCAGTCCTTCCTAGTCCAAGGGTTTCATTACTAGGTGAGGTCTGTCCATCCCTCCCTCCACTCCCACCTCCCTTCAAGAACACATATTTTCATTCCAAGCCACTTGCATTCCAACCCCTTGCTGGGTTACTGTTTTGCCCTCAGGCTCTCAAAGCACAACCAAGGAATTTTTCTTTTCACTGCCCTTAGACCTGGGGTTGGTGCCCACTGGAGAGGCTACCCTCCAGAATTGGAATCCATACACCTTTACTCTTTTTGGTTTTAGCATGTTTTGGTTCCGGGTAATAAGAATATTTGAAAATGCTTAGATAAGGCTGTGAAGTAGGGTAATTTGACCTTTACTCTACACCCTAATGTACACTACCCATTCTCTTTCCCTCACCCTCTTTTTTCTCACCTATTTCCCCCTTCATCGCCAGCACCTTGGTTTCTAACATCCTGAAAGTTAATTCAACAGCTTTGTCTCAGATATGTTAAAAAGAGCTGGGATCAATCATTTTGGCTTTGTTGTAAAGGTAACACAGTGTATTACCAACCATTCATTCAGCAAACATACATTGAACACGTATGAGGTATCAGGAACTGAGAAGAAAGAGGTCTAGACTAAAAAGATAACTGAGGTTTCTTTTTCTTCACCTTCCCTCCTCCTACTCTACCACCTCCCCCGTCATCGTTATCATCACCATCACCGTCATCTTTTATAATAGTCATTGATTTGGTAACATATGACAGACATAGAGATTAGAGCTTTACATTCATTTTCTCTTTTAGTTGTTATGAGGATCCTTTGAGATCAGTATTATATTAGCTCCAATATATAGGTGAGAAAACGGGATTGAAGAAGTTGAGTAGCTTCTACAAGATTGTTACTGGACAAAGGTGATGGATTCTTTGGTCTAATGCACTTAAATGACCATTCCTGAAACACTAGGGTTTCAAAGAGGTAACGAGTTTTGCTAGGTGCAAAGAGGTGAACAGATGGACTATTGGCCCAAAATCTGTCTCCCTTAAGGGCAATAATTCTGATAGGTTTATAGTATTAAAAGATGGGCAGGTTTTAGAAAAATGAGCACAATGGTCCCAGATGATGTAATTAGGAGTGAGCTAATTTATTGAACATGTGCAGATTGATTACATGATTTGTCACAAAGCATATGTAAGAGAATGGCAGCCTTAACATGATGATGGGCATGATTTCTAGCTTTATAATGAAGTATAAGTAAGTTATAGGTTAAAGTCTAAGCTACTGCTCTGTGTCAGGTGGGCCCATTTTGGTTAGATGCAGCTTTGGTTATCAAAAACACTTTGGACTTGGGATAGGTTAGTTCTGGGCTATTTTGGGCTATCCCAAGACCCTTCATTAATAAACATTAGGGGCTGTCTTCAGTGATCACAAACTCTAAAGTCAAAAAACTAGATAAATGGGTATAGGTGAAGGTTAGACACAAGGTATTACAATCATAAGGGCACAAGATAAAGGCTAAACAACCATTATCAGAGATCAAGGCAGTTGGATTACAGTTCAGAAACTTCAGGTATTTCCCTCTGTCTACTCTACTATACCAAAAATTAAAAAGCAACATCAGTATAATGATTCAGTAATAATAGTCATCCCTTAAATCCTAACTTCTCAGTTACAACTCCTCCCTCTCATTTGACAATTTTCTCTTAATCTTGAGGGATATCTAGGCAACTTCTCTTTTAACTTCTTCAGGCTCGAAAAAGGGAAGTTGACATTATGCGACAGAGGGATGAAACTGATTGTTGTTCTTGGAAAGACTGGTGCTTCTGGGTTTCAGAGCTTATCTGGCATTGTAACAATCTGAGACTTTAAGTGTCTGCAAAACAAACTTAATAAGTAAAACTTTTATAGAGGCCAAGGTATTCTTTAGAGTTTCGAGGAACACTATTTGTTGGGGGTTGCCATACTGTGGCAATTTGCAATATCTGGCTGCAACTTGCATAAAAACCCTCCAGAATGGCCTCTCAATTTGATTTTCTGAAATCACTTAGCCATTGAAACTCTATTTTTTTTCTCCCTTTCTGGCCAACCAATCCCATAATGCCAAGGCCAGGCTCATCCCTGGGATTCATGTCCCATGTTGCCAGAGCCAGGCTTATCCCTGGGAGTCATGTCCCACATTACCAGGGAGACTTACACCCCTGGAAGTCATGTGTCATGAAGAGGGGGAGGTCAGAGTTTTGCTTAGGAAGAGAGATCACATCTGAATGACAAAAGAGGTTCTCTGGGGAAGACTCTTATACGTTAATTATAAGTAGGCTCAGCTTTGTCATTATAGAAATAAGTTCCACAAGGGCAAGCCTCAAGATTGAGGCCTTGACTTATTAAATTGGGAACCCTTGAGATAACATCAGGAATTCTCTAGGTAGTGAAGTTTAATAGCTCCATGTTTTCTCCAATCCGTCAAGGGACTTTGCAAATACTTTCTCATTTTCTGCCCCAAATACTCTGAAATGTATCAGGGTATAACGTTAACTTGTACAGTATTTTAGGTTCCATGTCAAATAAAGCTGAATTAGGTTGTTTAAATAAACTGTCTGGATAGGTTACATTAAACAGTGTGAAAATTCATATTTTGGACAAAATAAACATCTCTTTTTTTGGTCTTACACAAAAGTTAAAGTTTTAAAACACAGACAATATTATTTGTAACCCTGCATTCCAATTTACCTTAGTCTTCACCACATCAGCTTCATTCACATCTCTAATCATAATCTGATCTCTTTTTCATTAACATTTGTTGTATCAGGGCTGACTTTCAGAACTGGAGAACTAACTCGGAGACTCAGGTGTCACTCGGTTCCAAAACTACCAGGTTATATGAAAAAACAAAGTACCTCAGTATTTAGAAATAACAGTTAAAGCTTATGAGTAATTGTTACTGGTGTAAGATCTGATAATATAAGCCCTAATTTTCTATAAATGTTTTTAAATAAAGCTACTTTCAGAAAAACATTTGACAGTTGTCTCATATTGGCAAACCATAACAAGGGTTTTATTCTATTTTACCTTTACACATTTACCAGAGTTATGTTAATTAACAGATGAAATATAATTTATATTGTTGTTTTGCCTGTTTTTTTTCTGTTTTCAATTTTTATTGGTATCGTTACATGTAGTAGTCTCTTATCTTTTACAAATTTTCTCTGAACGTGAAATTACCTCCATGACTTTAACCAATACTGTTTATGTCTTATCTCCTTTGTTCTTTTGTTTTAATTTTTATGCAATTTTATTGAGATATATTCGCATACCATATAATCATATAAAGTGTGCAATCAGTGAGTGGTTCATAGTATCATCATATAGTAGTTCAGTCATCATCACGATCAATTTTTGCACATTTTCATTATTCAAAAAACTACATATAAGAATAAAAATTTTTAAAAAAGAATATCCCAAACATCCCATACCCTTTATCTCACCTATTATTTATCTGTTTTTTTGTTCTTATGTTTTAGCTCATCTGTCCAGACCCTAGATAAAGGAAGTGTCAGCCCCAAGGTTTTCACACACAGTCACACTGTAAAAACTAAATAGTTATACAATTGTCTTCAAGAATCAAGGCTACTGGATTAGTTCAGCAATTTCAGGTATTTCTTTCTAGCTATTTTAATACACTAAAAACTAAAAAGGGATATTTATATAATTCATAATGAATAGGAAAACCTCCAGAATGACCTCTCAACTCTTTTTGAAATCTCTCAGCCACTGAACCTTATTTTGTTTCATTTCTCTTCCCCTTTTTTGATCAGGATAGCCTCTCTCCCTGTTGTAGGTAAAATTCTCACCTGCAGCTGACCACATGTACTTTTAGAGAATCATTAGAGCAAAGCAGCACAACTGGCAAGTAAATTTAGCTGTTTTAATGATATGTAGCTTTTTCTAAGGATGATTGGAACCATAATTCACCATATCATACCATTGTTTAACATATAGATCAGTGTAAGGATATAACCAGGGCAGTGAGAACATTGCTAAATCTTTAACAATTTTTACATTATTTCAAAATATTTGAATAACATTTTACCCATACAAATTTAACTAATAAAAGGATAGAAAATCCCTTTTAATTATTATAATACTTCCCAAACACCTCCTATGTAATGTTAAATTATTTTAGTGCATTACTTTTACAAAGAGAAAGAACAAATCCTTTGTAACAGTTTTCCCTTAAAAGTGAGACTTTTCTTCTAAAATAAAGGATTGTAAGCCCACATAAATATTAACAAGGATATTATTGTGATGTAAAAAAATTGTTTTCTAGACAGAGTACTCAGATGATTAGGAAAAACTTTTTAAAACTTTTCACTAAGAGTAGACTAATAATCCACATTATTTTAACACAGAGCAAAGTAAGCTTTAGTTTTGTGTGAATACATGGTTTGACACAAAATCTTTTTTTAAATAAAAAACAAAACACGTTTATCAATTTCTAGTCAGCACTGATTATGACATGCAGAATTCACTTTTATAAACCTTTTAGAACTTTCCATATTCATTCAGGGCTTGTAGTCAGACACAAAATTTACTTTAATCAGAAAATATGATCCTCTTAGTATGAAAAATAATAAAAATACCATCCATCCCATCTATTGTTTTTATTTTTCTAGACTGCAAATAATTAGAAATAAATTTGATAACAAATGTACCAAGTTTTTAACCATTGCATACTTCCTTCCAAAAATAATATTCACGAAGGAAAGAAGAGACAGAGATACAACAAAGTAATGGAAGAAGAAAGAAATTTATGCTTGGGTTTGGAACACAGCAGAATTTTTTTATACTTTAAACTGACAGCACACAAATGATTATTTTACAATATGCCTAAAATTTCTCCATCTAATCCAGTACTACCTTCAAGTGTCAGAAGAACCTAAGTTTGAAATATAGTCAGCTATTCAATAATTATGGGATATCAAAAGGCTTTTCAACATTATTCCCAAGTGCTAAATAATACAAGGAATATGTTAGTTGACAAAATTAAGTTATGGTTTCTAAAAAAAAGCTAGTTCAGAGCTGTATTTATTCAAATGCTGCTTTCTTACTCAAAGGTCTTATAAGTGTTACCTCTTCTATGAGGTCTTCTTAGGTCACTCTTTTATTTATCTGCTTTTAAAATTCTTCCAGCATTCTTATTCCTTTATTACTACTGTCTTATACTATGCCCTCATGCAAATGTATTCTAACTAGTATATAAACTTTTTGAAGCTAAGAATTATGTCTCCCCTATTTATGACAGCACTTACTAATGAACATTAGTAATGCTCATTAGTACAATCATGACTGATTGACATTAATAATGCCACTGCAAATTCAAATTTTTTTCACATATTGAAGTAACAAATGGCAAAGTAATTAAAAAGGCAGAATCTCTGAACTCCAGTAATCAAGT
>PVIY010058866.1:0-12307 GCA_004026745.1 Myrmecophaga tridactyla | reverse complement strand
TCTTTGCCCTTGCATGTCTTGGAGTGGTAACGTATTCCTGCTTGTGCAAATCCCTGAGTGTTTTAACTTCCCTTGTGGGTTCCTTCATCCTGCCCACACCTCTGTAAACAGTCCCTTCAGTAAACTCTACTCAGTTGAGTGCTTTCGAGTGCAATTCTGATGGTCACTTTGAGTCTGCATATGTCTTGGGATGTCTGCTACTGTTTCTTTAGGTCTGTGCTGTGGGTCTGTATTAGGGATCCCGATTCTTGGGGTGCTGGGGGGTCTGCCTGTGTGCAGTTAGTTACTGCGGTAGAGGCTGGTGTGGAATGTGTGGCCAAGAGCCACTAAGATAAGTGAGGCCAGGAGTATCTGAGCAAGGGTGTAAGGGGTGTGTAATGCAAGGGGGTCTGATCGGGCTGGTTTCCCACCTTCTGCCTGAACTTGCTTCTCCTGGAAACGAGCCCTGGCTGGCTGGGAGACTCTGTGCTTCCTTGAGTACAGCTCACATTGATGATTTCTTTTCTTGTGACCAGTGATGGAGCTTGTCTTAGAGAGGGAGTTCTGAAGATAGCAATTTGTGGTAATACCTCCAGGGGGATAGATGGTGGCAGTGGGGGGGAAGGTGTCTAGATTTCCAGTAAGGAACACCTTGGAGTGGACTTGAGGTGCCAAGGCCATCTCTTCTTACTTCTAGAATGCGGGAAACTGCCCCTAGAAGGACGACGGGGTCTAGACGATGCTGGAAGTTGGAAGGGGGATAGTGGTGCTTACATTCTATTCCAAAGTGGTCCTTGACTGCCAGTTTGTTGCCACCCATGGCTTGCACTGTACCTTCTCCTGGGGGTTTCAATCTGGAGATGTTTGTTGCTGGGAATGATCTGGAAGGTAGAGATGTTGCCATGTCTGCCTTACACTCTAGTGTGCTTTCTGCCTGTGAGAGGAGGACGTGGTACTGTGACAGGAATCCTAGGCGGAAGTCTAAATAATGGCCTTGGGAGCATAACAATAAATTTTACTCCGTATGATGATGGAGTATGAGGACCCCCAGATGATCTTGAAAGCCCCTCCCATCTTTAAAATTCTGTCTCTATGGAATGCAGTTGGCTCAGCCTTTAGTGTGGTGGCTTGTTCCATTCATACTTTCTTCCTGGCATCTCCCATACATCCAGGCATGCAGGTTACAAGACACTTGGATTGGGGTGGTTGGGAGTTGGGTGATGATGGAATACTGTGGTAATTCCTGCTGCACTTAGGGATCAAACTTTGTTCCTCTGGTCCTAGAATTATGACAAGTGGACTTGAGAAGGCATCATTCCCAGGGCTGGCACTAGAGTAAGAAAGCCAGGTTCCTGCAGTGGAAAAATTGAAGGAGGTATGCATTCTCAGGTACTGACCTCACCTATACTTCCGCAACTCTCAGAGCGAGCGCCTCCTTAAATTTTTTGACTGAAATTTTTATTTTGAGATATTTATAAATTCATCTGCATTTGTAAAGGACTAATCCATTTACCCAGTTTCATCTGCTGCTAACATCTCACACATCTTGCAAAGTTCTAGTGCAATATCACAATCGGGATATTGACCTGATACAGTCAAAGATACAGAACATCTCCTTCACCACCAGCATCCCTCATGTTACATTTTTATAGCCACACTCACTTCCCTTGCACGCCCACCTCTTCCTTACCCCTGGCGACCACTAGCCTGTTCTCCATTTTGCCATTTCAAGAATGTTACGTAAGTGGAATCTTACAGTATGTAACCTTTGGGGCTTGACTTTTTTCACTCAGCATAATTCTCTGAGGATTCATCTAGGTTTTTGTATGTATCAATCATTTATTCCTTTTTCTTGTTGAGTCATGTTCAATAGAATGGATAGACCATGGTGGGTTTGAGTATTGGAGGACATCTGGGCAGTTTCTAGGTTTGGGCTATTATGAGCAGAGCTGCTATAATCATTCATGTATAGGTTTTTTAATGTGAGCATGAGTTTTCATTTCTCTGGGATAAATGCTCAGGAGTGCAATTGCTGGCTCATATGGTAGTTGCATGTTTAGCTTTTTAAGAAACTGCCAAATGGTTTTCCTGAGTGGCTGTACTGTTTTATATTCTCATAAGCAGCGTGTGAGTGATCCAGCTTCTCCAGATTCTTGTCAGCATTTGGTGTTGTCACTGTTTTTTATTTTAGCTGCCCTCATATAGACAGTGTGTAGTTGGGTCATGTTTTTCAATACACTCTGCCAATCTCAGTGATTGGTATATTTAGACCGCTTACACTTAGTGTAATTATCGTATTTTAGGTCTTAAGTCTGCCACTTCTTTAAACTGTTTTTTTTTTAGTATTTATTTATTTATTCATTTTAGAGAAGTTGTACGTTTACAGAAAAATCATGTGTAAAATACAGAGTTTCCATATAACAACTTATTCATAACATCTTGTGTTAGTGTGGCACATTTGTTACAGTTCATGGAAGAGCATGTTATAATTGTATTGTGAATTTTAGTCCATCATTTACAATAGGGATCAGTTTATTTTGTCCAGTCCTACAGTTTAAAAAAAAGTATTTATTCATTTTATTTTTTTCTCTTTTGTTCTCTATTTTTCATTTCTCTGTTTTCCTGTTCTGACCTCCTGAGGGTTATCTGAACATTTTTTAGAGTTCCATTTTGACTTATCTATAGTGTTTTTGAGTGTATCTCCTTGTAACCACTTTTATTAGTGGTTGCTTTAGGTATTCGTTATATATACATAATTTATCACAGTCTTCTGTTGTCATCATTTCACCAGTTTGAGGATAGTATAGAAACTTAACCTTCATTTACATCCCTTCACCTTCCCCATTTCTAATAAAAATGTCTTAACTATTTCCTGTACATATAGTTAATGCCAACCTAATTTCCATGGTATATAAAACTTCGCTCTATAGAGTTCCATTTCCTCCCTCTCCCTTGTGCTGATATTGCCATACAAATTATATCTCTATATATTATGTGCCCATCAATATGGATTTATAATTATTGCTCTATGCCATTGTCTTCTTTGTTCTGTTTTGTTTCTTATTTATTAAAAAAAATTTTTTTTCTTTTTTTAAAAAAATTTTCTTAATAAAAGCAATCAACATATAATACGAACATGCTTAATGTATGGACATTCCATACTGATTTAAAGGCTTCTTTCTATGGTTTTTTTCTTGTTCATGGGCCATACTTAAAAAAATTCTTTGCATGTCTTGTAATTTTTTTGTCGAAAACTGATTGTCCTTTAAACTTTTTTTATATATTCTTTTTTCCTTTATTTTCTTTATACATATATTCTTTTTTTAAATTATTTAAAAAAATTTTTAAACATAACAACATACAAAAACGAACATTCTTACCAGATGATCATTCCATTCTTGGTATATAATCAACAACTCACAATATCATCACATAGTTGTATATTCATCACCATGATTATTTCTATTTGCATCAATTTAGAAAAAGAAATAAAAAGAAAAAAGAAAAACACCTCATACATACCATACCCCTTACCCCTCCCTCTCATCGATTGCTAGCATTTCCATCGACCCAATATATTTTAGGCTTTGTTTCCCCTATTCTTTTCTATATCCCTTATTAATCCCTTTCATTGATCACTAGCATTTCAATGTACTAAATTTATTTAAACATTTGTTCCCCCTATTATTTATTTATTTTTAATCCATATGTTTTACTCATCTGTCCATACCGTAGACAAAAGAAGCATCAGACACAAGGTTTGCACAATCACACAGTCACATTGCAAAAACTGTATCATTATACAATCATCTTCAAGAGACATGGCTACTGGAACACAGCTCTACAGTTTCAGGCACTTCCCTCCAGCCTAAAACACCTTAATCTAAAACAGGGATATCTATATAATGTGTAAGAATAACCTCCAGGTAACCTCTCAACAGATAAAGATGGAAGTCCGGTCTCCCCACTGGGCCTCCACTGATACTGCGATGGGGGCTCCTCCTCACTGCTGAGGAGAGATGGAAGTTCCTGCTCGCCATGTGGTCTCCACTGACACCAGAGGTCGGTGACCTCCTCACCCCTGGGCAGTGATGATTGTCATGACTCTGACAGCTCTGACACCTCTGTCAGAAAGGCCTCCTCTAACACTGACGCCTTATGTGTTACACTTCTTTCCCCCCATTTGGTCACTGATTCCATGGTGCCAGGGTGGGACTCATCCCTGGGAGTCATGTCCCATGCCGCCAAGGAGACTCACCCCTAAAGTCATGTCCCACATAGCAGGGAGGGCAATGCTTTCACCTGCAGAGTTGGGCTTAGAGAGAGAGGCCACTTCTGAGCAACAAAAGTGGTCCTCCATCAGTGGCAGAGAGAGTTCAAATAGAGTCAAGAGGCTACTCTGGAGGTTCCTCTTATGCCAGCTTCAGATAGACCTTGCTACCTGCCATAACCTGCCAACCCCCAACCAGGACCATTTAGCCAACCCTAAAGAACACCTAGAGCAATATATAAGATTCCACAAAGGTTCCACACACTAGAGTAACTTTCCAGAAACCTACAACCTCCAGATGGTTCCCTCAACCAGATAAGTCCTGAACCTAGAGGCCCAGCCTCTCCAGAACATCAGATAGTTCCATCTCCCTACCCCATATTAGTGACAAACCCTTCCAGCATGAAAAAGTTAGAATGGTCATAGCCCAAACAACCCTAAAGAGAGGGATAGAAAGATCAAAGGTGATGGGAGAATTATACAGAGAAGATAGGATTTAACAATGCATATGATTGCTGAATCATTAAATTGATATCTCTTTTAGTCTTCAGTATCTAAGAGCAACTAGAAGTAAAAACCTAAAATTGTGGAATTGTAACCCATGTCAAACTCTGAAATATGTTCTACAACTGACTGTGGTGCTGAAACTTTGAAATTTATTGCTTTTTTGTATATATGTTATTTTTTACAAAAAAAAAGATAGAAAAAAGTTGATTGTGGTGATAAAAAATATTTAAGCTTTCTAGCCTCCTATATTCTGGAGCAGCCAGAAGAAGAAATCTGAGAGGATCGTATGGTAGCCCATGGTGAACTCTGGGATCTGTCCTGTAACTACTTGTTGAAAAGTGTTTTGAAAACTATTGCTTTTTTCTTTCTTTGCTTTGTATATATGTTATACTATACAATAAAAAAGTTAAAAAAAAAAAAAAAGAGGTCCTCCAGAGGTGACTCTTAGGCATACCTATAGTTAGGCTAAGCTTCTCTGCTACATACATAAACTTCACAAGAGCAAGCCTCAAGGTCAAGGGCTTGGTCTATTGATTTGGGTGTCCCCAATGTTTGACACAGTATCAGGGGTTTCCCTAGTGGTAAAGTTTAATCGTTTCATATTGTTTCTCCCATCCTTCAAAGGACTTTGCCAATATTTTTTGATTATCTGCTTAATATACTCTGGGATGTATCCAGGCATTATATTAAGCTATACAGGATTAAAGGCCCTCATTCTTACTCTGGGCTCCCTGTGTTTGCATTGTTTAGATGATCTATCCAAACAGGTTGAGTTAGATTATGTGCTACTGAAAATTTAGGTTCTGGACAAAATAAAGCTTTCTTCCTTTGGTCTTAAAGAGTAGATGAAGTTCTAAAATACAGGCAGTGTCTTCCTTACCCCATATTCTGAATTACCTTAATCCTGACCTGATAAGCTTCATTCTTATCTCTAAATGCCAGGTTGTACATATATGAAACAGCCTTTCAAAGTCCAAGAATAACAATTACCGCTCCAGACTAAATGTGACTGCTCTTATAGCTTATTAGTCTAGGCCCCAGTTTTCTTATATATTTTCTAAATGAGTTCATACAATATTTGCTCACTTGTTTCTGGCTTATTTTGCCTCACCAAATGTCTGCCATGTTCATTCATACTGTTGCGTGCCTCACAACTTCATTCCTTTTTGTAGTAGCACAATATTCAATCATATGTGTACACCATCGTTCACCAATCGACTTCTCAGTCGGTGCATCCTTCGGCCACCTCCATCTGCTGGGCCTCAGGTGTAACTTCCAAAGTCAACAGTCCATCGATTTTAGATAATTTCATTGTTCCAAGAGAAAGATAGCCAATAAACACACCATTACCAAATAGAGTATTTGTCCCATATATTCTGTATTATAAGCCTCTGATTTTACCTTTACCACGCTCATAAAAGTGGAATCATACAGTATCTGTTCTTTTGTGTCTGGCTTATTTCACTCAGCATTATGTCCTCAAGGCTCATCCATCTTGTCACGTGGTTCAGGACGTCATTTAGTCTTACTGCTGCATAAGCTTCCATCGTATGTATATACCACATTTTGTTAAACCATGAATCTGTTGATGGGCACTTGGATTGTTTTCATCTTTTGGCAATTATTAATAGTGCTGCTATGAACATCGGTGTGCAAATGTCTGTTTGTGTCACTGCTTTCAGCTCTTCTAGCTATATACTGAATAGTGGTATTGCTGGGTCATAGGGCAACTCGATATTTAGTTTTCTAAGGAACTGCCAGACTGTCTTCCATAGCGGCTGTACCATTATACATTCCCACCGGCAGTGCATGGATCCCAATTTCTCCACATCCTCTCCAACATTTGTAGTTTCCTGTTTGTTTAATAACAGCCATTCTTATAGGGAGGAGGTGGTATCTCATTGCAGTCTTGATCTGCATTACCCTTATAGTTAATGAAAATGAACATCTCTTCACGTGTATTTGAGCCATCGGTATTTGCTTTTCAGAAAAATGCCTATTAATATCTTTAGGTCGTTTTATAATTAGGTCATTTGTTCTTTTGTTGTTGAGTTGTATGATTTCTTTATGTATATGGAATATCAAACCTTTATCCAATGTGTGATTTCCAAATAGCTTCTCCTATTGAGTTGGCTGCCTCTTCACCTTTTTGATAGTCTTTTGACGTACAGAAGCATTTATTTTGAGGAATTCCCATTTATCTATTTTTGTTGTTGCTGTTGCTTGTGCTTTGGGTGTAAAGTTTAGGAAACTACCTCCTATTACTAGGTCTTGAAGATGTTTCCTACATTTTCTTCTAGGAGCTTTATGGTACTGGTCCTTATGTGTAGGTGTTTGATCCACTTTGAGTTCGTTTTTGTATAAGGGTAAGGTAAGGGTCCTCTTTCATTCTTTGTGCTACTGATGTCCAGTTCTCCCATGCCCATTTATTGAAAAGACTACTTTACCCCAGTTCAGTGGATTTGGAGCCTTGTCGAAAATCTCTTGACTGTAGATTTTGTAATCTATTTCTGCACTCTCAATTTGATTCCATTGGTCAATGCTTCTGTCTTTGTGCCAATACCATGCTGTTTTGACCACTGTGACTTTATAATAAGTTTTAAAATCAGGAAGTGTTAATCCTCCCTCTTCGTTCTTCTTTTTAGGATGCTTATAGCTATTCGGGGTCTCTTTCCCTTCCAGATGAGTTTTGTAACTAGCTTTTCTAAGTCTTCAAAATAGGTTGTTGGGATTTTGATTGGTACTGCATTG
Organism: Myrmecophaga tridactyla; assembly: GCA_004026745.1. Taxonomy (NCBI): domain Eukaryota; kingdom Metazoa; phylum Chordata; class Mammalia; order Pilosa; family Myrmecophagidae; genus Myrmecophaga; species Myrmecophaga tridactyla. The sequence continues at coordinate 4,800 of PVIY010058866.1, read as the reverse complement.
AATCTATAGGTCAATTTGGGTAGAACTGACATCTTAACTATATTTAACGTTCCTATCCGTGAGCAGGGAATGCCTTTTCACCTATTTAGATCTTTGATTTCTTTTGGCAATGTTATGTAATTTTCTGCATACACATCCTTTATACTCCTAGTTCAGGTCATTCCGAGATGCTTGATTCTTTAAGTTGCTATTTTGAATGGAATTTTTTCCTAACTGACTACTCAGTTAGGTCATTGCTTCTGTGTAGAAACATTACTGATTTTTGCACATTAATTTTATATCCTGCCACCTTGCAGAATTTGTTTGTTAGCTCAAGTAACTTTATTGTAGATTTTTCAGGATTTTCCAACTGTAGTATCATGTCATCTGCAAATAGTAAAAGTTTTACTTCTTCCTTTCCAGTTTGGATGGCTTTTATTTCTTTGTCCTGCCTGATTGCTCTAGCTGGAACTTCTAGTATATTGTTGAATAATAGTGGTGACAGTGGGCATCCTTGTCTTGTTCCCAATCTTAGAGGGAAAGCTTTCAGTCTCTCTCAATTGAGTATGATGCTGGTTCTGGGTTTTTTATATATGCCTTTTATCATATTGAGGAAGTTACCTTTGATTCCTACCTTTTGAAGTACTTTTATCAGAAAAGGATGTTAAATTTTGTTGAATGTTTTTTCAGCATCAATTGAGATGATCATGTGATTTTCCCCTTTTGTTTTGTTAATGTGCTAGCATCTTTATCCAGTTTTTGTTATTAAAGTGATGTTAGCTTCATAAAATGAGTTAGGTAGTGTTTCTTTTTCCTCAATTTATTTGAAAAGTTTGAGAAGGATTGGTGTTAGTTCTTTTAGAAATGTTTGATAAAATTCCCCTGTGAAGCCATCTGGCCCTGGGCTTTTCTTTGTAAGATCTTCAAGGACTGATTAAATTTCTTTACTTGTGATTGGTTTGTTGAGATCTTCTATTTCTTCTTGAGTCAGTGTAGCATATTTGTGTGTTTCCAGGAATTTGTCCATTTCATCTAAGTTGTCTAGTTTTTGGCATATAGTTGTTCATAGTGTCCTCTTATGATGCATTTTATTTCTTCAGGGTCTGTGGTAACGACCCCTGTCTTGTTTCTGATTTTGTTTATTTGCATCCACTCTCTTTTTTTCTTTGTCAGCCTTGCTAATGGCCCATCTATTTTATTGATTTTCTCAAAGAACCGACTTTTGGTTTTATTGATTCTTTCTACTGTTCTTTTGTTCTCCTGTTCATTTAACTCTGCTTTAATCTTTATTTCTTTTCTTCTATTTGCTTTGGGGTTAGTTTGCTGTTCTTTCTCAAGTTGCTCCAGGTGAGCAGTTAAATCTCTGATTTTTGCTCTTTCCTCTTTTTTAATATGGGCATTTAGGGCAATAAATTTCCCTCTCAGAACAGCCTTTCCTGTGTACCATAAACCCTGATATGTTGCATTCTCATTTTCATTTATCTTCAGATAGCTACCGATTTCTCTAGCAATTTCTTCTTTGACCCACTAGTTGTTTAAGAGTGTGTTATTTAATCTCCATGTATTTCTGAAAGTTCTCATTCTTTGGTGTTTATTGATTTCCAGCTTCATTCCATTGTGATCAGAGAAAGAGCTTTGAATAATTTCAGTGTTTTAAAATTTATAAAGACCTGTTTTGTGCCCCAGCATATGATCTGTCTTGGAGAATGTTCCTTGAGCACTAAAGAAGAATGTATATTCTGGTGTTTTGAGGTGTAACAACCTATATATATGTGTTAGGTCTAATTCATTTATCAAATTGTTTAAGCTCTCTATATCTTTGCTAATCCTCTATCTGGTTGTTCTATCTATAGAGGAGAGTGTTTGTTCTGGTTTGCTAGCTGCCAGAATGCAACGCACCAGAGACGGACTGGCTTTTAATAAAAGGGGATTAATTTTGTTAGTTCTTCAGAAGAAAGGCAGCTAACTTCCAACTGAGGTTCTTCTTACATGGAAGGCACAGGATGGTCTCTGCTGGCCTTCTCTCCAGGCCTCTGGGTTCCAGCAACTTTCCCTGGGGTGATTCCTTTCTGCATCTCCAAAGGCTTGGGCTGAGCTGCGAGTGCTGAGATGAGGTATGCTGAGCTGCTTAGGCTGTGCTACATTGAGTCTCTCATTTAAGCACCAGCCAATTAAGTCAAACGTCATTCATTGCAGCAGGCACCCCTCCTAGCCGACTGCAGATGTAATCAGCAACAGGTGAGGTTCATGTACCATTGGCTCATGTCCACAGCAACAGAACTAGGTGCCTTCACCTGGCCAAGTTGACAACTGAATCTAACTACCACAGTGTTGTATTGAGGTCTTCTACTATTATTGTTGAAACATCTATTGCTTCCTTCAGTTTTGCCCATGTTAGTGTCATGTATTTTGGAGCTCCTTGATTGAGGGCATAAACATTTATGACTGTTATTTCTTCTTGGTGAATTGTCCCTCTCTTCAATATATAGTGTCCTTCTTTGTCTCTTATGATGTCTTTACATTTATGTTTGCACTTTGTGTTGTCTATAATTTCCCTGAGAGCCAATTCAAATTTTTCCATCTTTTTTTTGCCATTTGCTGTTTTTTTTTTTTTTTTTTTTTTTTTTTTTTTTTTTTTTTTTTTTTTTTTTTTCAAGTTTGCATATGGGCAGGAGGCACCAGGGATCGAACTCCAGACCTCTAGCACGGCAGGTCGGAGCTCTGCCTGCTGAGCCACGGCAGCCGCCCGCCATTTGCTGTTTTGAGTGTGTGAAATCAGTTATCCTGTCTTCTATATCGCTTATTCTTTCTTCTTTCTCTTCATATCTGCTGTTGGGTGCCTCTAGTATGTTTTTTCCTGTGGTGAACAGAGTCTTAAATCTCTGTGATATCTGCTATTTTTTAATTTATTCTTTCAAATTCCTCTTTATGCTCTTCTACTGTCTTCTTGATCTCCTTTATGTTATTTGCTATCTTACTTATTTTATTAAGTAGAATTATAGGAGCGTCTTTGATTAGTTTTTCCATCTGTCTCTCCTCTGGTGTTTTAATTTGCTCATTACTCTGGGCTGTATCTGCCTGCGTTGTGATATGCTTAGTGATCTGTTGTTTTCATCGCATGTAAACATCTGGATTGAATGACTGTGGGAGTGATTTCTTTCAGTAGTGTAAGGCCTTGTGTTTGCGGGTAGATGTGTAGCAGGATGCAGAGCATAGGGCGGGGCACACTGGTGTGCTGATGTGTTGCAGCACAGGTGTAGGCACAGTTCGGGGATGTTACGCTGGTGCTTGTGAGCGTGGGCGCCCAGCGGCCAGGCAGGATATAGCTGGGTGGGTGCACCGATATGGGGGGGGCATGACCCTGGTGTGCATTGGTCTAGGGCATGGGGCCCTTTGTGCGCATGTGCAGAGCTATAGCAGTGGGTGGGCATTCTGCCTTCATGGGCTGGGGGCAGCTGAGACCTGGCTGTGCAGGTCAGTGCTTTCTCGGAGCCGGGAAGTGTGACAGAGGCCTGTGCACGTGCGCGGGTCTAGGATGCCTGAAACTGAGGTGCAGAGCTTGGGGTGGGGTGGGGTGAGGCTGTGTGACGCTGTGGGCAGGGGGCTGGGAGTAGCCTGGGTATGGAGGTTAGCACCCGTAGCCTTTATGCTAGCCTTTATGCGCTGGCGACAGCCTGCAGGGAGGAGGGAGGGGGAGGTAGTGCTCAGGAGGGGTGCAGGGGAGTGGGTTGGGCTGCACCTGGGATGGCGTGTGGGGCGGGTACACGTGCTGGGGGCTGGTAGGGTGGGGGTGCTTGGAGCACGGGTGCCGGGGGGAAGGTGACGGGGTGTGGGGTGACCCGCAGGTCACAGGGCTGTGTTGATGAGGGTTGCTGGTTCAGCTTACTTCCTATCCCCCGTCTCCCCCCTCCGTGCACTCCCACGGGCTCTGCACCCCCACGCCAGGCTCCAGCTTTCTGCTTCTCAGTTCCTAGGCCTCTGCAACCAGGGCTGCTCTATGCGGTGCAGAAGACTCTCCCAGGTCAGCTGCACCCTTGCATCGCCGTCTCATCACCCTCCCGTCCCTTCTCTAACTTTCCCTTGGAGCTGAACTGAACTCCGTCTATCCTATTTGGCCATCTTCCTGGAACTCATGATGTCTCTACATTTAAACTCTATTTTGTCTGATATTAGTACAGCTACTCCTGCTTTCTTTTGGCTATAACTTGCGTGGAACATCTTTTTCCATCTTTTCACTTTCAATCTATTTGTATCCTCGTTTCTAAGATGAGTCTGTTGTAAACATCATATAGCTGGATTATGTTTCCTAATCCATTCTGCCAGTCTGTATCTTTTAATTGGTAAGTCTAGTCCATTAACCTTCAAAGTTATTACTGTAAAAGCGTTTCTTGAATCCATCATCTTATCTTTTGGATTTTACTTGTCAGATCCATATATTCTTTTCCCTCTTTTTCTTTTTATCATTTAAGTTACCCTCATTGGTACTTTTCAGTTCTGTGCCTCCTAGAGACCTCCCTCTCCTGTCCTTTTTTTTTTCGGCCAACAGAACTCTCTTTAATATTTCTTGTAGGGCTGGTCTCTTGTTGACAAATTATTTCAGCATTTGTCTGTCTGTGAAAACTTTAATCTCTCCCTCAGTTTTGAAGGACAATTTGGCTGGGTACAGAATTCTTGGCTGGAAGTCTTTCTCTCTCAGGACCTTGAATATATCATATCACTGCCTTCTCGCCTCCAGGGTGCTAGTTGTGTAGTCTGAACTCAGTCTTATGTGGTTTCCGTGGTACGTAGTAGATTGTTTTTCTCTTGCAGCTTTCAGGATTT
>PVIY010058865.1:0-12284 GCA_004026745.1 Myrmecophaga tridactyla | reverse complement strand
TCTTAATATTATCACATAGTTGCATATTCATCATTTCTTAGAACATTTGCATCGATTTAGAAAAAGAAATAAAAAGACAACAGAAAAAGAAATAAAATGATAATAGAGAAAAAAAGATTATACATACCATACCCCTTACCCCTCGCTTTCATTTACCACTAGCATTTCAAGCTGAATTTATTTTAACATTTGTTCCCCTTATTATTTATTTTTATTCCTGACTCTGTGTTTTTTAAATTCAGGTTAGACTTCTGCTCACTTGACCTAGAACTCTTTTGTTTATACAGCTCAAACAAGAATTTAGTAGACTGCCCTACCATTGTATTTCTAGATACAATAGGGGAGTCATATTATTTTGACTCTTGCTTTGAGTTTGCTGTCTATTATAATAGCCATGTCTACCCTGTCTTTGGCGATTAAGTGTTGCCACCTGGCTTCTGCCAACTCGGGATCTGGTCATCCCCATTTTGTTTAAGGATTCCAGCTCAGTGACAGCAGTTCCTATAGTAATATCTGACCTACAGAGAAGTGCAACTACAGAGCTCTTCAGGGATGATGGCGCTGGTCTCACAAATTTATTTCTCACTGTTCTGGTAAAAGGTGCATCCTCTGGACATTCCTGGGGTGTAATAGCAGGCTTTGCATGATAAATCCACTCTAACATTCCAATCTCTCTAAGCGTCCGGATCCCCTCATCTACATTATACCAGGGCAGTTCTGGATTTCAACCTCAGGTAATGTCGGCCACCTTTAGATCCATGTTTCAACCAACCATCCAAACAAACTGTTAATGCCTTTTCTAACTCCTCAAGGTATAACATTGAATGCAGAATCTCTGCTTATTGGGCCCATATCAATGAGTTCAGCCTGATTTAGCCTTATATTCCTCCCACCATTATCCCACACCCTTAAAATCCATTGCCACACATATTCCCCTGATTTCTGTTTATATAAATTGGAAAACTCACACCGTTCTTTTGGAGTATAATGTATCTCCTCATGTGGATACTTTGTGCCTCACCTTTAGGGGTCTGTTGGGACTTTAGTCTAGTTATAGGTCTGGAAGAAATGAGGGGTGGTGGGGTGGGTCATGAAAAGAATTAGAAATATCTTCCAAGCCATTTGTTTCAGGGTATTCATTTGCAGTTTCATCTGGTGAAACAAGATTAATCACTCTAGGGCTAATCTCTTCAGGAGGAGGTTGGGTGGCCAACTCCTCAAGGCAGACTGGAGGTAGGGCAGCTATGTCCTCAGGGCAGACTATTACAGGGCTATCTAGAGAAGACTCAGCATGACCTAGGGTTTCAACCTCACCCCTGACATCATCTTCAATCCATATGTCACCATCCCATTTTTCAGGGTCCCACTCCTTCCAATCAATGCCCTCACTTTAATGGCAGACACCGTGCAAAACAGATTTCTGTTTACGTTGTAAAGTTGCTACTCTAACAAAAGATTCTGAGTCTGCTTTTCAGAGATCTCAAGTCTATGGCTATAGGAAATAAAATTTTTCTTCAGGATACTCATAGAAACATTTACATCTGTCAGACGATGCTTAAGCTTCTCATTTGAAGCCTTAAGCCCATCCCTTTCACTCCTTAATGTAGCCAGTGTATCTAACAACAACCAGCCAACCTCTCTAAACCTCTTATTTCCACAAAACTCTGTAAAGGTATCAAAAACATTATTCCCCAGAGCCTGGCTTTGTACATTGAAGCATTAGTAGAATCAAATGGTGATATTTTGACTATCTGTTTTGTCAATTCACTCCATGGATTGACAGTGTCATTCTGATTATGGGAATCAGAGTCCTTAGTGCCTTTGAGTCCAATCAGAGTAGAAAACCATTCATAAAAAACCATTTTTAAGATTCTGTTTCTTAAGAACCATTCCTGGTACCAAGTTGTATTTGTTAGGTTCCTCTAGAGAAACAGAATTAACAGGGAACACTTGCAAATATAAAATTTATAAAAGTGTCTCACGTGACCACGGGAACACAGAGTCCAAAATCTGCAGGGCAGGCTGTGAAGCCAATGATTCCAATGGAGGGTCTGGATGAACTCCACAGAAGAGACTCACCAGCCAAATAGGAAGTGAGCCTGTCTCTTCTGAATCCTCCTTAAAAGGCCTCCAGTGATTAGACTGAGCATCACTCATTGCAGAAGACACTCCCCTTAGCTGATTATCGATGGAATCAGCTGTGGATGCAGCTGATGTGATCTTGATTTAATTCTATGAAATATCCTCATTGCAGCAGACAGGCCAGCACTTGCCCAACCAGACAAATAGGTACACCACTTGGCCAAGTTGACACATGAACCTGACCATGACAGCTTGATCTGTATTGTGCTATTTTAATATGGTAGCTACTAACTGTGTTTGGCCTTTGAACACATGAAATATGGCGAGTGTGACTGAGGAACTGAATTTTTAATGTTATTTAGTATTTATTTAAATATCAAATGAAATAACCACATGTGAAAAAAAGAGAAAAAGAAATAGTCACATGTGGTTGGTGCCCAATGTATTGTGTAATGCAGTTTCTAGACTATGTACAGGTCTATCTATTTCTGTGTAGCAACCAACCTTACTAATCTTGCTCACAGATCCAGGGGGTCAGGAAATCAGACAGGGCAGAGCAGAGTGCAGATGGCTTGTCTGCCCCTCTGCTGTGAGGTAAATTAAATCATGTTCCCCACAAAGACATGTTCAAATCCTAACCCCCAGTCCTGTGGATGTGAACTCCTTTGTAGATATGATGTCTGAAGTTCCTATTTAAATGTTGTCAAATTGGATCAAGGTAGACCTTAGTCCTTTATGAGTAGAGTCCAATAAGTAAACAAAGTTTGGTCATGGAAGTGGAAGCCACAGGAGGAAAGAGAAAGAGAGATTGCATGTGAGGGAAGCAGAGATTGATTGCTAGGAAGCCAGCACCAAAATGCTACAGACTTCAGAGAAAGCATCATCTTCTGATATCCTGCTTTTGGACTTCTAGTTTCCAAACTGTAAGCCAATAAATCCCTGTTCTCAGAGAAGCCTTGGCAAACTAAGACAGCTGGGATGTCACAAGCAGTAGGAATGACTCAGATGGCTGGGCCTAGGATTATATGGAAATCTCTTTACTCAAATATCTGATTCCTGGGCTGGGTTGACTCATAGTCTGAGTTCATCTGGGACTATTGACTAGAGCACCTACATGTGGCCTTTCATTTTGGTTTGAACTTCTCACGTTATGGTGCCTGCCTTCAGAGAGAGAATATCCAGACAGCAAGTGTTTCAAGAGAGCTACGTGGAAGCTGTGTGGCCTTTGCTGATGTAGCTTCAGGAATTCTGTAGTCACTTCTGTCTCATTCTATTGATTGCAAGCCAATTGCCAAGGCCATCAAGATTTAATGGGAGAGGAATTAGACCTCACCTCCTGATGTAGTTGTGACAAGAGCACAATACAGAAGAGCATGTTGGATGGTAGATACTGTTGTGGCCATCTCTAGAAATTACAATCTATTATAATCTGTCCTCTGGCCATAGCAATCCACATCCCTTACATAAGTGAAACATGTTCGCTCTTTCTGAGACTGTAGTATCTCTTCCCTAACTCAAATCTAGGATCTTTTTGTTGTCTAAGTCAGTCCAGGTACAGATATGGCTCCTTGAGTGTGATTCCTCTTTGCATATGGTCCTTCTTCTAAATACCTGTGGTCTAAAAAGACAAGTTATTTGCATCGCCTCTTCCCTCCCACACACCCATGATACAACACAGACACAGTGTTAAGCTAGCTCCAGGAGACATTCCCATTCAAAGAGGTTCAAAGGTGTGTGTGTGTGTGTGTGTGTGTGTATGTGTGGAGGTGGGCGTGGGGGATGGTGGGAGACACATAATAGTCATTGGTTTATAGCAATTCTGAATCCATTTAGTCATGCCCCTCATTCCTTGATTCAGGCTCAGCACTCCTTCCTGGGAATGATTCTCTGTGGCTCTTGGTTCTCTCCTCTGCTCTTTTAGTTTTGTGCTTGGAGCATCCTACCTTTCCTATAAAAATTAGGCCATGCATGCAGTTGAATAGTTTTCTCAGTCCGCTTCCAACCCACAGAAGTTTTATGGTTCAAAGAATCCCCTTCATTTTGTACTATCCCTGTCCTGATGGGCTTGTTTGTCCTCTCAGGATGCGGCCAGTATAGTTAACTCAGAATTTCATCATTTCTCCCCTTCCATACTGGTGGATGGAACATTTAATTAACTACCCACATGCTAGGAGCCCAGCTGAAAGAATTATGTGTCAATTAAAAATAAAAATGACATACAAGTCTTCAAAGAAATACTTGCTCATCAAATATAGAACCCCTCAATTACTTTGAACATTGAGTTGACTTGGGATTTAATGAAGTCCCTACCTGGGTGTGTCTTTTAGATGTGAATAAGTTATTAAGTTACTAAGTTCAAACAAGTTACTTTATGAACATAAAGCTAAGGAATGAGATAATACCAACTCTCTTCCTTGTGGAAATGCGAGTTGTGGGCCATAGGCCTACCTGAAAACAAAATTCCTGCTTGTTTCCTTAGTTCCCATTTCTCAGTTCAGGCATGGCCCAGTAGGGATGGAAGAAAGCAATGATGAGGAAGGAAAGAAATTGCTGATTCCCTCTTCACCTCATCACTTGCAAATTTCCAATTCCAAGTACTAGCTATATCAACCCCTCTTTCATTTTCTTCCTTTCTTTCTGCCAGACTCAATACTGCTGCTTATTTCATTTTTCCTGCTCTAACTAGGAGGGTCAAGAAGCCCAGGATACCTGAAGTCTGGTTTTCCTATGATGTATAAATTATACTTTGCTTTTCAACCACCTGTAGGTCCATGGTCCTACCAATGTATACAGAATCTAAAAAGAAAAAGGAAGAGTAAAGGAGGAGCCATAGGAAGAAGACTTTTTTTCTTTCCCTAAATATTTTTGTTCAGTTGTACAGTAACCACAGGGCTGGGTACTTATTTCAAAGGCAAAAGTTATTGGGGAAAACTGGTGGAGAAGGGAAGGGAAGGCAGAAGTTTGGTCAGAGGCCCCAAACTGTATTAAAGGAGAAGAAAGTGGGGTATAGAAAAATATGAAGATAGTGGTGGGGAGCATGGTTGAGGCTCCATTTCCTTGCTACCTACTCTCTAGAACACTTGCTTGGACTCATACATAACCCATTTCCAAGTTTCACAGTCCCTTTTTCAGGTCATGGGTATGGCTTGGAGGTAGGAAAGCATCACAATGCGCAAAAGTGGTTGGGTGGGGCAGTCACTGACCTTGCCGCAGCAAATATTTCTGGTAGTGAATCTGAGGCTCTTTCTGGTTAAAGCCTCGTTAAATACAGTGGCCAGGTTCTATAGAGCAGCATTTTGCTGCAAAGAAGTTTAGCTTTAGGAAATTAATAAACAGCTTATGACGGGCAGATTTCTGAAAATGGCTTCTCCTCAAGGTTTCTGTCACCAATCAAACACTAATCTAGGTGCTGCTGTAGAGGGATGTTACAAATGTAATTATAGTTCCATGTTCTTTGACATCAAAATTATCCAGGTGAACTTGATCTAATTGTGTCTTTTTAAAGAAGTGAAAGTCAAGAGAGATTCTAGGCCCAAGAAGAATTCAATGCACTGTTCATTGCTTTGAAGATGGAAGGGGCAACATAAGAAGGAATGCTAGTGGACTCTAGAAGTTGAAAGTGGCTCCTGACAGCCAGCTAAAAACACAGGAACCTTGGTCCTGCAACAAAAAGTAATTGAATTCTGTGAACGAACTGAGTCAAATTGGGAGTTGATTTTTCTCCAGTCTCTAGAAAGGAATGCGGACCTGCTGACACCTTGATTTCAGCTTTGTTAGATCCCTAGCAGAGAATCCAGCCATATTGTTCAAGCTTCTGATTTATAGAAGTGTGAATTAATAAACTTACGTTTCTTTAAGTTGTTACATTTGTAGTAATTTGTCATGCAGCAATAGAAAACTACTACACATCCTAATATTTACAGTGAGTTTCCTATAGTGCTCAAGGGAATTGTAAAATAGCAGGATTGAGGAAAATGTTTTCTTTAAAGTGTTCTTGTTATCAAATGTCCAAGTTCAATATTTAACACTTTACATTTGGAGGTCTTGGTAATGAAAAACAAACATAGAAAACCCCATGTATCTATAAAATAGTTTGAATTATATGTTGACAGTGGTATATCTATGTTGTTGGGGTAACATGGAAATTGACCTTGTTCTTCAAGCAGAGTCTTAGCAAGTCTTTTCTTTATTCCAATAGAGAAATCGTAGTAGAGTGGAATGGTTAAGAGCACAGGTGAATACAAATTGATACTATCTCATATGGTTATCGTAAGAATTAAACGGCAAGTTCTAAATAAATGTTAGCTATTATTATCATTACTATTATTATTAGCAGCTTAGATAATAGAAAAGGAAATGCAAATGTTTTAGGAATATTTCCAATTGAATATAAGACAAGACCCCTTTTCTTTTCTTGTCAGGTCCTAAATTGAGAGCCATCAATCAAAGGAAGTTTTCAGTATTTATTATTAATCACATATAAACTAGACTGATTTTTACAGTTCTCTAATTATGAGGTTTCTTTCCCTGAACTGTTTCAAAAGGACAAATGTACCCCCAATTCTTGGATAACATGGGTTCACTGTGTGTCAGTCGTCATTCTAAGCACTTTACATATAAGAAACTCATTTAATCCTTATAATAGCCCTGAAGTAGATACTTCCCTCATTTTAAAGATGGGGAAACTGAGGTACAGAGAAGCTGAGTAACTTGCTCCAGTCACAGAGTTAAAGTGGACTTCAAGTCAGACAGTTTGACTCCTGAGCCCTTCTTAACTTTTTTGCTATTCTTGAGTAGATGAATGAGCCATAAAGTGGTCTTCTGAAGACAATGCCAAGCTGGAAGGTGAGGGAGGGAGATACTTCAGACTGGATAGATATTTCACAGTGAGGAAGATTGGGGAGCAAGAAGACTTAGTGTGGTTCTTTGGACTAATTTTTGCATTCTTACCAACTTGGAATATATCATAACTCTGATGGTTTGGCAATGACTTATGCAATTGCTTGTTGTTTTATAAAAAAAGTGAGTCTGATTTTTAGGTATACCTCCTGTGCTCATTTATACTATGGAAAGCTATTAGTTACCTTTAATTATGCTTATGATGAATCATCTTAAGAAATAAGACTATCTAGGCATTTTTGATATTCACTGCTTACCCCAAGTCCACTTTTTTGACTTGAAGAGGGTAGTCTTCAAAGGACTCATTTTTCAATTCCCATTCTTTATGGACCATACCCCACTCATGATTTCTTACTTGGATCAGTAGATAGAGTTGGCTAATGGCATCATATCGGCCTATGGTTTCTTCCTACTGAGCATAGTGGTTCATAGCTTTAGGTCACCTGTGAATCAAGAGTAGTCCCTAGTTTTCTGCCAACATGCTTTATTGAAACAGTTGCTTGACAGCAGAATTTTAGGAACTACTGTCCTCTTTATTGTTTCTGGTGCTGAAGCTATTAATCTCAGAGAAAAAAAATGTTGATTATATTACAGAAAACAATTCTACAACAATATTATTCTTGCCTCAGAGCAATAAATACAATGAATTGGGGGTGTATCTGTGAGTAGAAGCTTCAAACCAAAGTGATCACTGGTCTTGAAAAAATATCCCATGAAGTTCACTCTTGCCATAGAGGAAGAAACAGGATGACTTTCTGAATGGAGATAAATATCACTATTTTTGTAAGGAGGACTTTGGAGGTCATTCTGTATAAGAAGATCTCAGTTCACTTTAAAGAACCAGGCAATAACACCAGCAGTGGAGGCTCCACTCTCTGTTTTCCCATTTCAGCTCCTTGCTTTCAAATAACAATAACTGAGCCTGTTTCTGATGAGTTGGATTAAATGAACTATTGGCATGAATACAGCAAAATTGGAGCAACTAATTCCTTATCCTTTTCCCTTCTCTTCCCTCACACCCTGAAATGAAGACAAAGCAACTCTGACAGTCTAGAATTTCAAACCCTGTTCTCATTTTTCTGTTCAACATGAATACACATTATGAGAAATAGAAGTAAATTGATAATGTAAATATGATATGAGAGGACAATTTCTTAAAAATTCATTTATCCATCCCATATTTACTGGACATCTTTCCTTGTCAGGTGCTGTGCTAGTCCAGATAGTGTTATCACGTTGTGGAAGACTGATATCTACTTACAGAGTTTTATCTAAGTCTTTGAATTCACATTGAGGGGCCACAAAGTATAATGTTTAATCCCTTGAGTTTAGCAATGATGTATCTACGTTGGAATCTCAGCTCTGAAAACTTACATTGTGTTACCCCAGTGGATTGAATTATGTACCTCAGTTAAGACATGTTCTTGGTCTTGATCTGCATTCCTGTAGGTGTGAATTCATTGTAAATAGTATCTCTTGAAGATATCATTTAATTAAGGTGTGGTGCAGTTGAATGAGGGTGGGCCTTAATCTGGGATTAATGGAGTCCTTTATAAACTGAATAAATTAAGACATAAAGAGAGAAAGCCATGGGGAGGAGCTGGAAGTCAGAAGAATCTGGAAAAGAAAGGAGGATACATTGCTGTGTGATGCAAGGCAGTGAGATGAGCCAAGGATCCCCAGCATCAGAATGTTACAGACTTTGGGGAGAAAGCATTGTCTTGCTGATGTCTTGAGTTTTGAGTTTGCTTAGCCTCAAAATGCTGAGTCAATAATTCCTGTTGTTTAAGCCAACTGATTATGTGGTATTTGTCATAGCAGCCAGACAAACTAAGTGGCATTGGACAAGTAAGTGAGGATTTAAAAGAACCCAATATATAGAGTTTTTAAGAGTAGTGAATGAAACAGTACATGTAAAATGCTTAGCTCAATGCTTGGTATACTTGATAAATGGTGGTTATTATTGTTATTATAGCACATCTCCACTTCTGGGTAACACACTGTCCACAGCAGCCTCTATAAGTAGGTAGAGCTGAAATGCTTGGCCAATTCCACTAATTAATGGGGAATTAATTAATGAGGAATGCTGTAGGTGAATTAATGAAAAGACTGATTTATGAATTATTTTAGAAGAAATACAGATTTGTAGTTTTCAAATTCAAACATTAGCCTGGATATGCTAAACAAATATTTAATAACATTTCTGTTCTAAAAAAGAGATAAGAATGATTAATAGTATGCCAAACATCAATTAAATGGTATTCTCTCTGCTTATGAAGACCCATGCATAGAGTAGGAACTGCTCTGTGAATAAATGATAGATAAAAATGACCCCTCTGATTCATAGAAACAATTCTCTGACCAGGAATCTGGGTAGAACAATAGAAAAAGAAATGTAATCATAAGAAATCAAAGCTCTATCTGTGACAGGGGCAAGCTGTATCATAGTAAATATTACCCAGATAGTGCTGGACTCTTGAGCCAAGAAATTTCAATTAAAACTGGATTCTGACTTATGAAACACCTGATATAAGATATAAAATAGCTCTTTAGCAATGCTTCCTTGACCCGAGGTACTTGAGGCTTCCACAGTAAAAAGAAAAAACCAAAACAATACAAAAGCAAAAATAAAAAATGAACTGCCTTACACACATTCAGGGTTAGTCCTGGAATGGTGAGTCCCTTTGGCCAACACCAGACAGACTGGGCTAGTCATACATGCTCCCTATATGTGCATATTGGTTGCTCTGTACCCTCTGGTACAGGGACCATGGAGCAAAGCTGCCTCCATGCCCAGCTGATGAAGGGTTGTGGAGGAGCCACCCAGAGTGCCACAAGATCCTACCACTTTTTTTTTTTTTCAATTTTTACATGGGCAGGCACCAGGTAATGAACCTGGGTCTCTGACATGGCAGGAGAGAATTCTGCTGCTGAGCCACCATTGCACTGCTCCCTACAATTTTTCTTTTTTTTTTTTTTACATGGGCAGGCATAGGGAATTGAACCTGGGACTCCAGCATGACAAGCGAGAATTCTGCCACTGAGCCACCATCACACCCCCCTCCTTACTGCTTTTAAAATGCCTTTTTTTTCTTGATTTGGCACTCACCTTCTTTCTGTAGTCCATTAACTGTTTCTCGAGCTTTGAGAAAGATGTTTCTGACAGTTCTTACTGGTTGTTCAAAAGTTCTGAATGGGATAGAGCCCTGAAGTGTGTCACTACACTATCTTGCTTGGGGTAAGGATATCTACCTCAGCTTTGAAAGACAGTCTCACTGGATATAAAATTCTTGGTTGGCAATTGTTTTCTTGCAGTGCTTAAAATGTTTTTGTCTCACTACCTTCATGCCTCCTTGTTTCTGATGAAAAGTCAGCAGTACTTAATCTTTTGGGGACTCTATTGTTTATAACTTTTTGTTGTACTCTGTCAGCTTGCAGAACTCTTTCCTTGTTCTTGGCATTCCATGGTTTGACTAATATGTGTATGGGTGTGGTTCTCTTCAAGTTTATCCTGTTTGGAATTTGTTGGGCTTCTTGAATGTGCGTATTCATGTCTTTCATTAAATTTGGGAAGATTTCTAACCATTATTTCTTTGAATATTCTTTCTGACCCCTCTCTCTTTTCCTTTTGAGACTCCCCTAATGTGCATACTATTATATTTGATGGTGTCCCACAAGTCTCTTAGGCTCTGTTCACTTTTTTCCAACCTTTCTCATTTTTTCTTTTTCAGCCTGAAACATTTCAATTGTCTTGTCTTTGAGCTCACTGATGTTTTTTTCTTTTGCCAGCTCCAATCTGCTGTTGTAGATTTGACAGGGATTTTTTTTTCTTTTTGGTTATTGTGGTCTTCAACTATGGTATTTATGTTTGGTTCCTTTTAAAAGTTTCTGTCTCTTTATTGAGATTTTCATATGGTTCATCCATCATTTTTCTGATGTCCTTTAGATGTTTCTCTGAGTTTTCCTCTGACTCCTTGAGCATATTGAGGGTCATTTTAAAAAAAGTCTTTGGTATATACAAAGTCATATTCTTTGTTGATGGTTGTACATTTTTATCTTGTCTTTTTGATGGGCTATTTCCTGTTTTTTCTTTTTTGTCTTGTAATCTTTTGCTGCACACTGTCTATTTTAATATTTTAAAGTGATAACTCTGTTCTTGTTTGTGTCCAGCTAGTGATATAATGGAGATTTCCTTGAGTGCCAGGAGCTAAGATAAACAAACAAATCAAGACAATAAACACCTTTCACAGTCTTTGCAAATTGGGTCTGTAATACCCACTGTTCGATTTCAAAATTTAGCAAGAAGATCAGCCCAAGATGAATGTGATTTCCAGGGTTCTCTCAGTCTTTACTAAGCATGGGTCTTTTCCTCAGCTTGCTTGTGGCATCAGAAATTCCCCTGTTTACAGAAATTTGAATGCCCTTCTACTCCCTAAGAAATAGACTTTCTCTTCCTCCAGGGTGCTCTATTTATGAATTAAAGCAGGAGGTAATCCTTTGCCCCAGGCTACTTTGACTTAATTGTTTCTTATACTACTGGTACCTTTTGATTAGATAGTTTCCATGGAGATGCGTCTCCACTCATTTGAGGTGGGTGTTCTAGTTTGCTAGCTGCCAGAATGCAACACACCAGAGATGGATTGGCTTTTAATAAAAGGGGATTTATTTTGTTAAAAATGTATAGTTCTTCAGAGGAAGGGAAGCTAACTTTCAACTGAGGTTCTTTCTTACATGGAAAGGCACAGGGTGATCTCTGCTGGCCTTCTCTCCAGGCCTCTGAGTTCCAACAACTTTCCCCAGGGTGATTTCTTTCTTCATCTTCAAGGGCCTGGGCTGAGCTGCAAGTGCTAAGATGAGGTATGCTGACCTGCTTTGGCTGTGCTACATTGAGCTCTCTCATTTAAGCACCAGCCAATTAAATAAGAAATCTTTCATTGCAGCAGGCACGTCTTCTAGCCAACTGCATATGTAATCAGAAACAGATGAGGTTCACATGCCATTGGCTCATGTCCACAGCAATAGAACTAGGCACCTTCACCTAGCCAAACTGACACCTAAATCTAACTACCACAGTGGGGTTACTTATTGGAGTCCTTTAAGAGGGAAACATTTCGGAAAAAGCTTTAGAACCAACAGAGCCAAGAGAGCTCACACAGCCAGAGACCTTTGGAGATGTAGAAGGAAAACATCCCTGGGGAAGCCTAATGAAATAAGAAGAGAAAGCTAGAAGATGTCACCATGTACCTTTCCAGCTGACAAAGGTGTTCTGGAACCATCAACCTTTCTTGAATCAAGGTATTTTT
>PVIY010058864.1:0-12283 GCA_004026745.1 Myrmecophaga tridactyla | reverse complement strand
TTATATTAATAGGATCCCTTTTGTGCTCTCTTAGTTCAACTGATGGGGCTGCTGGCAGAAAACCGGATGGTGGAATGAGAGTGAGGTGGGGTCTCCATAGCCTCGCTGCATCCCTCAAACCTAAAATCATACATCCTATCCCACAGCCTTTTCATACACTCTCTGTCCCCATTTCTCAAAGCCGCTTCCTCTTCTTGTCTCTGAGGCCTGCAGGTGGGATTGACAGCCTGCTGCTACCAGCTTTCAGGCAGGCAGCATCCTGCACCCTGCACAGGCCTTTGTAAATAGTCCTTTTCTTAACCTCAGTATATTTAATTTGAGTTTCTCCACTCTTTCTTTTTAGGACTGCAATTGATAAGTGGCTATGCATGTATGCCTTGCTCCAAAAATAATTGTCCTTCTCTCTGCTAACTTGAAATATTTTGGATTTTGTCATTGCTGAGAATCTTACGTTTCAGTTCCCCAGAATCAGACCCTGAGATGAGCAGATAGGTTTTATGGGCAAAGGTTTTATTAAAGAAGTGCTCCCAAGAGAAACCTGTAAGGTATAGAGGTGGGTGGGGGTGGCGTGGGGTAGACAAGGAAGGGGAAGAGCCAAAAAAGGGTACAATTTCAGGCAAAGTTTCAGCTGATCTTGAGTGGAGCTCTTCATAGAAATGATCACTCATAGTCTGTCTTGACTTGAGAAGAGGAAGCTGGCCATTCAGTCTCCGGTACCAGTCGTTGGCTATTCTCATTCCTGGGCTGCTCTAGTCTCTCGGGCACTTGCAGTTCTCAGAGCAAACAGGTGAAATTTCAGGGCAAGGGCAGTCCTCTGCAGAAGGCTGCAGGAATGACTCTTTAGAAAGGACAGCCCACTGAAACTGGGTATGCCTGGAAAGAACCAGGAAAGGGATCTAAGGGCATCTGAGCAGAGCTTATGCTTCAGATATAACCCCTGTAACTTGAAGATATTTAGGGAAGGGAAACACATTGGTTGTCAAATGATTTAGCAATGGAGTTACTGGTGGAGAAGAGAGCTAACTCTAGAAACCAAAGAAAGCTTGTAGCAGATGCTGGGGGGACACACCCTTTGAAAAAAGACTGCATATAATAAAATTATGCTTGCTTTCTATTGGCTCAGTTAATACAACTCAACTCAGTAAAATCAAATTAGGGTCTATAATCGCCTTAAAAGGCAAATGCATCTTCGTGGGACTCTCGGCTGCCAGACGCAGTAGTAGCTGTGGGATGTGCACGTGTTTGCTGGGGGGAGGGGAGGTATCACCACTTGCCATTTTCCTCCAAAGCTTCTAACACTTGGAAATTTGTCATAGAAGCTTTTCTCATCTGCAGTTCAAACACTTTTCTGCAGGAATTTAGCTGAAGTTGAAATCACCATCTGGCATCTCATATTGAACCATGTTCTTTGTATGCCAAGAACTTCTCCTCTTGGCAAAGATGTTGACTGTGGTCTTTCAAAAATGTTTCTTGGGTTGGCAGTCAGGATGGAACAGCGCAGCAGCCTGTCTTGAAATTCAGGAAGAGCTGTGCTGAGCAAGTTGTTGCCTCAGGAAGAAAAGCGCAAGGTGAAAAGTTGAAGCTTAGGCTTTGAACCCTCAGAAGCCACATCTTTTATTATTGAGCTGAAACCAGCTAGGGAAAAAAATCTCAGCTAAATGATTAGTAGTAGCAAAATACTGCCCAAGACCTAGGAAGATTACCCAACTCAAATCAAGCACTTACCAGGTACAAAGTGATTTCCTACCTGCTGTTGGGACTTAAGCTGGAATAAGCAGGGGTCCCCAGCCCCAAGGGGCTCACCCTTTAGTGGCTTGTTAGAGTGGGGGAGTGAATATCTGTATGTATATGTATTTGTGTGTGTACATGCATGTGCACGTGTATATGTATGTGCATGTGTATATGTATGTGTATGTGCATGTGTATATGTATGTTCATGTGTATGTGTGTGCATGTGCATGTGTATATGCATGTGTATATGCATGTATATGTGCATGTGTATGTATGTGTATGTGCATATGTGTGTATATGTGTGTGCATATGTATGTGTATATGCATGTGTATGTGCATATGTATATGTATGTGCATGTGTATGTGCATATGCATGTGTATATGTATATGTGTGTTCATGTGCATGTGTGTATATATGTGTATGTGCATGTGTATATGTATGAGCATGTGCATGTGTATATTTATGTGTATATGCATTTATATGTGCATGTGTATGTATGTGTATATATGTATGTGTATGTGCATATGCATGTATATGTGTATGTGTATATTTATGTATATATGTGTGTATGTGCATGTGGATGTGTGTATGTGTGTATGTATGTGTATGTATATGCATGTATATGTGCATGTGTGTATGTGTGTGCATGTATGTGTACGTATATATGTATGTGCATGTGTATGTATGTTCATGTGTATGTGTATACGTATGTGCATGCATACATGTACATGATCGTTAGGTGGAACGCAGGCAGGCTGTACTAAGGTGTGGCTGACCCTGTGTTTGGTCCCTTCTACCTCTTCCAGGCGTTCCTTCCTCAGCGCTAACGTGATCTCTTCAAGGGCCTGCACCCGTGCCTCTCCTCCAGTAGCTGCTCTGGGGCCCCTGGGGCCCCTCTGTGCACACCTGCTGAGGCAGGGAGGGCGTGGGAGTGATCAGTGACTGTCAGAGGGAGGGAGAAAGCCCCGCTCCTCCTGGGAAGCCGGGCGTGAGTTACCCTTCAGGGGCTCCTGCGGGGCCAGGCTGAGCTACTCTCCGTGGACTTCGCCTAAATTTTCACCCTGATTTGGTCTTGTCCCCTTCTTTGTCCTACTTTCTTCTCTCACTTGCCAGTGTCTTCTTGGGGGCACTTCCTTAACAAATCTCTTCTCTACACATCCTTGTCTTCGTCTCTGCTTTTGGAAACCTGACCCAAGATAAGGGACATGATAAGAGGATAAACAAAATGGATGAGGGTGCACAAGGCATGACTAATTCTGACTGGAAATCAAGGAAGTTTCCATCACAGAAGTAACATTTGAACTAGGTCTTGAAACGAAATTTGGATTTTGCCAGACAGATGAAATTGAGAAACATCATGATAAATCTGGGGGGAATGCATTCCGGCACAGGAATAATGAAGGAAATGGTGAGAGTGATAGAGGTTGAGGCCGTTGAGGTAGGCTGGGGCTAACTAGAGTCTTGAATGCCATTAACTGATACACCTGTCTCTTAGGAAAATAATTGAATGAAGTGATAAAAGATGGTTAGAGGGATAAGAAGCAAACAAGGGAAACCAGTTATGGTGTCAGTGCAATATTCTAGGAGAATATTGGGACTGATTTAGGGTACTGGATGTGAGAACCTAAAAGAAAGGATGGGTCAGGAGATTGGAACACTTGGCTTGGCAACAAACTGGATGGAAGTCTTGAAAATGGCTGAGGTATTAGGTTGGATCAGAGAGGGGTTGGTGGAGCTTTCCACTGAAAGAGAAAATCCAGGGGTAGAAAGACAGATTGGGGAGAAGTCAATGAGTTCAGTTTTGGATCTGTTGAAATTGAAGAGGGAACCTGGAAAGATCCCAGTAACTGAAAGAAATGAAAATAATCTGAGAATGAAGAACAAACAAACAAACAGTTCCAGGATACTCAGAGACTTGTGAAGTTTGAGTTCAATTTAGACCCAAGAGGCATGTGCTGGTTTGAAAGGATATATGCCCCCTAAGAAAAGCCATGTTTTAATGTAAGTCCCATTTCATAAAGGTAGAATAATCTCTAGTCAATATTGTATGTTTGAAACTGTAATGAGATCATCTCCCTGGGTGATGTGATTTAGTCAAGAGTGGTTGTTAAATTGGATTAGGTGACAACATGTCTCCACCCGTTTGGGTGGGTCTTGATTGGTTTATTGGAGTCCTATAAAAGTGGAAATATTTTGGAGAATAGAGATTCAGAGAGAGTGGCACCATGAAGCAGAGAGTCCACCAGCCAGCGACCTTTGGAGATAAAGAAGGAAGACGCCTCCCAGGGAGCTTCTTGAAACCAGAAGCCAGGAGAGAAAGTTAGCAGATGATGCTGTATTTGCCATGTGCCCTTCCAGCCGAGAGAGAAGCCCTGACTGTGTTCGCCATGTGCCTTCTCATTTGAGAGAGAAACCCTGAACTTCATCGGCCTTCTTGAATCAAGGTATCTTTCCCTGGATGCCTGTGACTAGACATTTCTATAGACTTGTAATTGGGACATTTTCTTGGCCTTAGAACTGTAAACTAGCAACTCATTAAATTCCCCTTGTTAAAAGCCATTTCATTTCTGGTATATTGCATTCCGGCAGCTAGCAAACTAGAACAAGGCACTTCTTGAAATTAGCTGTCTGGATAGGAATCGAAACAACAAAATCAACAACAGAAACTTGGACCCCCTTTTAGGAATAAACACATTAAATTCACTTGTGGCAAAAGAGCAATGCCTCAGTCTCACTAGGAGGTTATTTCGCTCATTAAAACAAGGGCAGGACAGCTATATGATCTGGACACTAGATCTTATATCTTAAATTTGTATGGCTGTTGGATGCACACATATTCCTACGACAATGGTGTCGAAAGCAAGAAGAAAAATGGTGCTTTGAGTTTCGCGGGGGCCTGTCTAATGTCACATGCTGCTGTTGCGGCTGTGGGAGTAATAGATTCATCAACTGACAGTGGCCTTTTCCTGGTCCTTAATTATGGCTGTGCATTTGCTTATGGCCTGGAATTGATTTTTTTAAAAATAAATCATATAGGAATTGGCATCTCTGCATTGTGTTGCCATTTCAAGCAGCACACAATTAGAATAAACACAAGCCTGAATTCTTAGAACATGTTTCAGTTTGAGGAAAAGTCTACTTTATTTAAGATACATTTGTTGCAAATAAAAAAAACAAATTGTTGGGTGCAGAGAAGAGGCCTTGTTATTCTGTAACAATGTTACACTTGAACTCTTCCCTTTGAGAACCTTTAATACTTAGAAACTAACAAGTCCTCTACCCTAGGTTGGATGCTGTTGTAGATTTCAGAAGCACAGTTACCCAGGGAAATAGGACAGGAAAAGAAGGTAGAAACCCTGAGACAGAGAAAGGCAAGCATTGGCAGTGTTTATCCATTCGGCCCCTCTCCCTTCCTCCCTTCCTCCCTTCCTCCCCCCTTCTCTCCTCCCGCCCCTGCCCCTTCCAGGAGTGCGGTTCACCTACCAGGACTCAGAGATGGCATGCTGAGTAAGGCACAAGCGCATGAACTCTACTTTCATGGACTTTAGCATGGTTGATTTCAGATTCTGCATGTAAATACAAGACAATATCACTCCTATTATATCTCTCTTCATCTGTAAAACACAGAAAATAATAGCGCATGCCTCCGAGGATTGTTGTATTACACGAGTTAATTCATTTAGAACTGAAAATGGGGCCTGGCAAATAGTAGGCGATCAGTTGATTTTAGCCATTATTTGTGTCATTCCAGGAATAAAAAGAGGAAGCAGACCAAGTCTTTTAAGAAGCTTCCCGTCTTGCAGGTGGAGACAGACAGGTGGACGGATAAAGGCAGTAAAGCGCGGTGGGTGAAATGAGAAGATCATTTAGGCTACAGTTGGGGGGGGGGCGCAAAGAAGGGAGCAGTGAATTCTTTTGGTCAACCCTTTTGAGATGGATGTAATATCAGTCCAAAGTAGTTCCTTCTTTTCCTGCCCCTTAGGTAAATGATCCTTCCCTATTAAGTGCCTGTTTTGCTTGCTTTATTTGCCGGTAGTTATTCCACTGTAATTGCATAAGCAAAATGAAGGCTTTTCATGAAAGGACATTGTGGTCTCTCTTTATTTACTCTGATTTACACTCCTGATTGCTTATGTTCAATGGCATATTTCTTAAGGAAACCAGAGTGCTTTGTGCAAAGGGAAGACAGGCCACTTCTTGCCCAGGGGTCTGGGCCCGTTACAGTGTTCCCATTCCTTTTGGCAGTGCTTGGAGAAGTCCTGGGCTTATGATTTAATTCCATCCAGTGGGATCTATAGGGAAGTAAACTTGGCATTCTGAAAATACTTCCTCAGTAATACTAGGCTGATGGGAGGAAATGCCCCTGTTCTTTTCACCTGGCACTGCTGCAAATTTCTTGTGACCATGAGAGGAAATACTGCTGACACTCCAAGGATGGCAAAATAGAAGGACAGAAATAAAATGGGTCCTTGAGATATCCTCGAGCTGCTGAATTTACTGCCCTCAGCCCTGCAACACCTCCAGATTTCTTGTTATGTAAGAGAATACCTACTTAATTGTGTAAGCTGAGTTTAGATGGGTTTTCTGCTAATTTTCAGTGGAATCCTTTCTGTGGTAGCCTATATTATTATCCCAAGTATTCAGGGCACTTCCCGGCAGGAAGATTGTGTTTGTTCCCCTTTTTAAACCCAGGGACAGCGGTATTATTTACCTTGACCAATGAAATACGAGCAGCACGAGGCATCATTTTCAGGCAGAGGTGTTGAGAAGCAGCGTGTGGTTTTCCATGCTCTCTTTTCCCTCCCCTGTGATCCTGAAAGCATGTTGCGATGAAACCTCTGCCAGCCTTGCAACCTCAGGGGCCCTCAGGAGGAAGGTCTTATTGCCTTCTCCTGATGACTTGTGTCATGAGCAAGAAATAAACTCTGGGTTTTAAGTTGCTGAAATTTGTTGTTGGCTTTGCACACAGGCATCCAGTCTGTGCTGCTTGGTCCACGTCTTACCAGCGGTGCAGCCTAAGAGCAATGAGGTAAGGGCAATGGCTCCAGCTGCAGGGTCTTAGCTCAGTGGGCTGGGGGGAGAGCTTTGTTGATGGCTAAATAGTTCCTGGAGAAGATGGACTCCAGTCTGCCTACTCCCCATGCTTCCTGATTAGTGAGATGAGCTCAGGAGGGTAAGTAATTTAATCCGGATAATGCTTTGAAATGTCCTCACTTTGATGCATTATTCAGAGTAAATTAATCACAACTTATTAAATGTCTCTTCAGTAGCTCTGACACTCACCTCATGGTTCCCCCCACCGAGTGTCTCTTGGTGGAGACCTTCCTGCAGCACCCCCGTAACAGCCCACTCAACAGACACCCATGAGGGTGACATGTTGGGCGGTTGGGATGGGGTGTCGAAGACGATGACAAGTTAATCCTTATTCAGGCTTTGTTCTACGCCAGGTGCCACTGCGGGTGCTTCATGCCTCACTCACTTCGTCCTTCCAGCCTCATCCTACTAGGCAGGTGACGCTAGGGTCCCGAGTTTGCAGACGAGGCACAGGGAGGCTAAGTGCCTGGTCCACGCTCACACGGCTGAGATGTAGTGACACTTGGATCCACTCCAGGCTCTGCAGCTCCAGAGTCGTGCTCCCCAGTAAGGCCTGCCCAGGAGGGTGGCAGGGAGAGAGGCGCGCTTGGGGTAGCAGTTCTTACAGAGGTGGTGGAGCCCCGGACAAAAGAGCACATTGAGTTCCACCGCAGCTCCAGCAGCCCTAACTCCCAGCTGGTGGCGGTTCTGTAGTTTGCACATGTTTGTGCACCACTTTGCTCAATTATATGATGTCCTCAGGAAGTTGCAAAAAGTGAAGTAAAATGAGGAGTGCCGAGACCCCGGCGGTGACCGAGGCCGCTGAAGCATTCTCAGCCAGACCCCAAGAGGGAGCAGAAGCCTGGGCATTTGAAGAATCACACACAAATGTGAAATGGCCGTTTGGGCATTTCTCCCAGGAGCTGTAGGAGGGTATGGAATGTATGGCTGTGGGGGACCTGAAAAGCGAGTTCGAGAGAGGTGCTGGAATCCACAGACAACCGGGGGCTGCACTCGCTGGAAAGTGGCAGCCACTGGGGCAACTAGGTGCCAACAGTGTCGGGGGCATTTCTCTGAGACTTGGAAGGGGCGTGCGGATGTGCATCTAGGGAGGGAGGTGAGGGCAAGGGGCTTGGATCTAAATTTGTCTCAGAAAGGCTTTGGAAATTTAGTTCAGGAGCGATCACTTTGCATTTAAATAATAATACGTGGGGAAAATGCCATTATCCAACAGCAAGTCCTGTAGGTTCTACCTCTAAAATATATTCCAAATTTGAATGCTTATCACCATCCCCACTCGGGCAAAGCAAGCAGCTGATTGAAGGGCAGCACTGAGTCCCCCTAGGCTCCTGCAGCAGCCTCGCAACGGGCCACCTGCTTCCATCCATTCCTCCATTTCTCTCACACTGGACAGCGATCACTTACACACGCAACCAATTCCTGGGGCTTTCTCTCGCTCTTAGGGTAAAAAGCATACTTGCTGACACACAATTCGGCCCTGCCTCCCTCTTGGATCCATCTCTCACTCCTTTCCCTCCTCCCCATAGTCCAGCCCACACACCCTATCACTTGAGCCCACTGAGTTCATTCCTTCTGCCTTAGGGTCTTTGTCTTGGCTACTCCCTTTGCCTTGGCTACTCCCTTTGCTTTAGCTACTTCCTTTGCCTTGGCTACTCCCTTTGCCTGCTGGGTGCCTGACTTCTTCTCACTCAGATCTCCATCTACATGTCACCTCCTCTAAATTCCTGCCCACCCTGTCCCTTGCCCCCTTCCCCTTCTCTCTGGGCCACTAGCCCATGAGTGGGTTTCATTTCCTTCCTAGCACCATCCCTATCTGCTAGTGTCTCATTTGTTCACTGCCTGTGATGGGTTTTTGCCAGTCAGCCTTGTTAGGCTGAACTGAACCTTGTTTGCCCCACCAGCTCAGTTCCTGTTGCATAGAGAATCCATAAATTAAGAAATAAAGAATTTACATTTAATTTCCATAAGTATATACATTTCAAACTATTTCTTATATGCTGTAATGGAAAAAGGAAAAGCAAGAAAAAATATGTTTCCATTTCAATGAATATGAATGTATTCTTTAGATGGTTTCAATAGAATGGTGATATTTGAATATACTTTTGTGGGATTAATAGCCCTCTAGAAAATCTGAAATTGCATATAGCGCAGAGTAAATGAGTTTTATATCAATAATTAAAAGCCAAGGAGCCATTATCAATAGAGTGCTATTTTTAAATATTGTACAAATAAAAAATGAAAATATTATGAAAAAGTAAAATATAAGCTATATTGTTTCTATAATAAAGAGCTTATAGCTAGCAAGGTTAGAGAATATAATGCCAAAATCCAGCTGCCCATATTTTCTGTGCTGATTTCTTTGAATAACTGAATGGTCCTTAATGTTAATTTGGAGTCCATTAAGACAGTAATATTATATCTGGGTATTAATTGCATTTGTGTATTTCTCTTATTTCTGGATTTGAGTTAACATTTTTATATTTAAAGATCTGAATGGAGAGCTCTCTGGTATAAAATCATTTTCTATTCCACATATGACTAAATTTGGTCACACTTTCTGATTGTGTAAAGGACCCTTTCTGAGAAGTAAATATTAATGTGGCTGGTTTTTGAAATAACCCTTGGGGCAGCTCTTCTTTCCATTTTTAGACACCTCTGTTAAGATGATTTAACGCTGGATGAAAGTGTTTTTTTAAAGTAGCTTGTGAAGATTTGGAAAAGATTTTATTTTTAATATCCCAGATTGCATCCTCTGCATTTGGCTGGTTTTGTCTCATGTGCTCCATCTGTCTTGGAGATATGGAAAACTCAGTAGGGGGGAAATGGAAAGGGCAAAACTGTTTCCCTAATTTTATAAAATATCTAAAAATGACTTTATATGTAAGACCTAGCACACGGATTCCTTCACTTCTAACCTGCAAACACTACCCAGGCTTCCTGTCACAACTGCAAACCTGATGCATTACCCCCGGATGCTCTGCCTTTCCAGCACAGAGAGGAGACATGCTCAGCCCTCCCTGGCTGGAGAGTTCACGGGGCTGAACGCCTTTGGCACGGTGTCTGCTTTGAAAGGCTTCTTATCACTTCAGTTGAATTTACTGAAACGCAAAGACTGGTTCTTTCATTACGAATTTCCTTAAAAGAGAATATAATCCATTTACTTGCTGGCTACAGTGGGTCTAGGGTTTCGGTGGACTTTTCTTTAATGTTTCAGGCTAAGTACTGGATGCAAAATCTGAAAACACATACACACACACACAAAACATTTTTCTCCCTATCCCTAGCTGTACTTGACTGCGAGAGGAGTTGAAATCTTACTCCTCTCTGGACATTATGCCCAATTCCAAGCTTCTATTATCTTTTTTTTGAGGCCACTGGACAGTACCTAGTCAAGTTTTTTGTTCCTCTGAAAATCAGCTGATCATATTTGTAATTGGAGAGCTTCCTGGATTGAAAGATCTAAGTGCTTTTCTTTTTTGCCTTGTTAATGTTATATTTATATATTTGCTGAGAATCTTGTAGCCTTACTTAGCACATGAGTTTTGGAGACTAAAGATCTTTTATGGGCTGGGTGACACTGAATAAAATATGGATTCTTCAGTATTTTTTTCACAAAGGGACTTTAATCTGGAGCTATAAAGTGACGCCTCTTTGGTCTGTGTTTCTCTGCAGATGATTCTATGAGCAGAGTCAAACCTTCAACAAGCAAGCCTTCAGCAGTGACACGTCCTCCTCATTTGAGATGATCCTCACATCCTCATTTGTTAATTTTGGATGGATAACACTGAATTAGATCATTGTATTATTATAAAAAATATTTTCAGTCAAAAGCAGACTGTTGAGCAAATCAGATTCATGTGCTATCCAGAGCCGACTTCATAGTTTATGGGTTTTAACAAACCATGACTCAAGACGGAAACCTGCACATTTGTGCCCAGCCCACAGCGTATCACATCTCCTGATGTCCTCCGACTCATCTCAGAACCCTAGTGACTTGCCATTAATATCTGCTATCCTGTTACAGAACCCTGTCAGAGCCTGGAACCACTGCACCTCTGAAATCCCCAACTTTGAAATTCCACGCTGACCTTGACCCCGGGCCCCTGAGCTCCCCGCCTGTTACTCCCCCCAAATTTCAGTCTTTGAAGGGCCTCGGGCTTCAGCCCCCGCACCCTGCCTCTCCACTCGCTTCCTCAGCCTCCCTTCCTCCTGTAACTGCCTTTGCCAGCCAACCAACAGATGCTTAATCTTGAATTTTTGGCCTTTGAATGTTACTGGAAAAAAATCACATACCCCTGTAATCAGGTGCTAATACAAACTCTGGGTTTCCAACCCAGCTGGGCACTTGAGAAATTCTGAAATTCTTTGATGGCTCCCAGCACATTGATTTCCTGGACACTTCACCTTTAGTAAGTTATTTAATAAGTTATAAGTTTACAGTTCTAAACCTATAAAAATGTCCAAACTAAGGCATCCAAGAGTCTTAGTGAGACCAGGTAAGATGGCCACAGACGCCAGGGAGAGAGTTAACTATCTTACCCAAAATTGAGTCAAAAGTCCATTCTCTCCTCTGAAGTTTATGTGGGCCAAACTTTCCCTTTTTATTTGTGTATTTCCTCTTGTTTTGTCTAGCAGTATTCCAAACACTTCTTAGGAGAAGTATTAAAGTGTTTAAGACAAGCACAGCATATTTATTACATCCTTACCACGGTTCTGAGGTGGAGTGTCATAATGAAAACCTTTCTGTTTTTCTTAAATGTGAAAATCTTTATTTTGAGAAGTGAGTGCAGTATAAAAAATTGACCTAAACAAAGCAGGTAAAAAATAAATGTGCTTAGAAATCATTGAAGAAATATTATATATGAGAGGGTTAAAACTCTCAAAAATGAAGAAAAGCCAAAATGCATCCAATTGCAGAAAGGTTCTCCTCCTATAAGAAGTGGGAATAGAGCTGAAAACCTAGGTTATTTTTTCTCTACTGAAAATGTACAAAATGACTTAGAAGAACCATTCAAGGAGCAGTGGATAGCAACAGCAAAAAGCCCTGCATTTTCAGTGCAAAACCCGATGCAACCTACAAATGGCCAGTAGGTCTGAGTGTGAAGTTTCAAGCTTTATGCATCTCAACCCTCAATATTAAAAAAACAAAGCAATCACGCTAGAAGAAATGTTGAATTATCCTTCTACTCCCTCTTCAGAAAATATTACAGAAATCATTATCATTTTAGAGGAAATCAGATACATAGCCAAAGATGTTTGGAAAACATATTGCAGAGGTATGCCAGTTTACTGATGTGAATCATTCTGTTTCTAAATTCTCTGAGGTTTGTGGTTTTTGTTTTTTAAACATTATAATCTGTTGTCATTTCTTTTCTCATTCTAAATAAGTGCTCACTGTGTCCCAAAGTTTGATTTGGTAACTTCTGTGTTCTTTTTCTTAAACAGGCTCTCCTCCCG
>PVIY010058863.1:0-12279 GCA_004026745.1 Myrmecophaga tridactyla | reverse complement strand
AGACCCACTCAAATGGGTGGAGACATGTCATCCCCTAATCCAGTTTAACAACCATTCTTAACTAAATCACATCAACCAGGGAGATGATTCAATCACAGTTTCAAACACACAGTATTGAATAGAGATTATTCTACCTTTATGAAATTTATATTAAAACATGGCTTTTCTTAGGGGGCATACTTCCTTTCAAACCAGGACAGTCACAGTAATCAAAACAGAGTGGTAATGGCACAAAGACAGATGAATGGAACAGAATTAAGAGTTTAGAAATAAACCCTTATATCTACAGTCAATTGCTTTTTTTTTTAATTGAGAAAACTTCACACACATACATTCCATACATGGTTTACAATGAGTGACTCAAAATATCATCACATAGTTGTGTATTCATCACCAGGATCATTTTTTTGAAAATTTATATCACTCCATAAAAAGAAATAAAAAGAAAAAACTCATACATACCCTCATACCATATACCTTACCCTTTCCTCTTGTTAACCACTAGTATTTCCACCTACCCAATTTATTTATCCTTTCTTCCCCCTATTCTTTATTTTTTTAATCCATATATTTTACTCATTTGTCCATATCCTGGATATAAGGAGCATTAGACACAAGGTTTTCACAACCACACAGTCACACTATAAATGTTATATCTTTATATAATTGTCTTCAAGAATCAAGACTGGAAAGAAATAATGAAGATTAGAGCAGAAATAAATGAAATTGAGAACATGAAAACAATTGAGAAAATCAACAAAACCAGAAGCTGGTTCTATGAGAAAATCAATAAGATTGATGGACCCTTAGCAAGATTGACAAAAAGAAGAAGAGAGAGGTTGTCAAATAAATAAGATTAGAAATGGAAGAGGAGACATAACCACTGACCCCACAGAAATAAAGGAAGTAATGACAGAATACTATGAACAACTTTATGCTAATAAACATGACAATGAAGATGAAATGGACAACTTTCTAGAAAGGCATGAACAACCAACTTTGACTCGAGAAGAAATAGACGACCTCAACAAACCAATCACAAGTAAAGAAATTAAATCAGTCATTAAGAAGCTCCCCAAAAAGAAAAGTCCAGAACCAGATGGCTTCACAAGTGAATTCTACCAAACATTCAAGAAAGAATTAGTACCAATCCTGCTCAAATTCTTCAAAAAAACTGAAGAGGAGGGAAAGCTACCTAACTCATTCTACAAAGCCAACATCACCCTCATACCAAAGTCAGACAAGATATTACAAAAAAAGAAAACTACAGACCAATCTCTCTAATGAATATAGATGCAAAAATCCTCAACAAAATTCTAACATATCGAATCCAGCAACACATTAAAAGAATTATACATCATGACCAAGTAGGATTCATCCCAGGTATGCAAGGATGGTTCAACATAAGAAAATCAATTAATGTAATACACCATATCAACAAATCAAAGCAGAAAAACCACGTGATCATCTCAACTGATGCAGAAAAGGCATTTGACAAAATTCAACATCCTTCCCTGTTGAAAACACTTCAAAGGATAGGAATAGAAGGGAACTTCCTCAATATGATAAAGGGAATATATGAAAAATACACAGCTAACATCATCCTCAATGGGGAAAAACTGAAATCTTTCCCCCTAAGATCAGGAACAAGACAAGGATGTCCACTATCACCATTGTTATTCAACATTGTGTTGGAAGTTCTAGCCAGAGCAATTAGATAAGAAAAAGATCTACAAGGCATCAAAATTGGAAAGGAAGAAATAAAACTATCACTGTTTGCAGATGATATGATACTATATGTCGAAAAATCCACAGCAAAACTACTAGAACTAATAAATGAGTACAGCAAAGTGGCAGGTTACAAGATCAACACTCAAAAATCTGTAGTGTTTCTATACACTAGTAATGAACAATCTGAGGGGGAAATCAAGAAAAGAATTCCATTTACAATTGCAACCAAAAGAATAAAATATTTAGGAATAAATTTAACTACAGAGACAAAAGACCTGTACAAAGAAAACTACAAAATTGTTAAAAGAAATCAAAGAAGACCTAAATAGATGGAAGGGCATACTGTGTTCATGGACTGGAAGACTAAATATAGTTAAGATGTCAATTCTACCTAAATTGATTTACAGATTCAATGCAATACCAATCAAAATCCCACCAACTTACTTTTCAGAAATAGAAAAACCAATAACCAAATTTATCTGGAAGGAAAGGGTGCCCCAAATAGCTAAAAGTATCCTGAGGAAAAAAAATGAAGTCGGAGGTCTCACGATACCTAACTTTAAGACGTATTATGAATCTACAGTGGTCAAAACAGCATGGTACTGGCATAAAAAGATAGATATACTGACCAATGGAATAGAATAGAGTGTCCAAATATAGACCCTTTCATCTATGGACAATTGATCCTTGAGAAGGCAGTCAAGCCAACTCACCTGGAACAGAACAGTCTCTTCAATAAATGGTGCCTAGAGAACTGGATATCCATATGCAAAAGAATGAAAGAGGACCCATATCTCACACCCTATACAAAAGTTAACTCAAAATGGATCAAAGACCTAAACATTAGATCTAAGACCATAAAACTGTTAGAAGAAAATGTAGGGAAATATCTTATAAATCTTATACTTGGAGGTGGTTTCCTAGACCTTACACACAAAGCACGAGCACTGAAGAAAGAAAGAAAGAAATGGGAACTCCTCAAAATTAAACACTTTTGCACATCAAAGAACTTTGTCAAGAAAGTAAAAAGACAGCCTACACAATGGGAAACAATATTTGGAAACGACATATCAGATAAAGGTCTAGTATCCAGAATTTATAAAGAGATTATTCAACTCAACAACAAAAAGACAACCCAATTACAAAATGAGCAAAAGACTCGAACAGACACTTCTCAGAAGAGGAAACACAAATGGCCAAAAGGCACATGAAGAGATGCTCAACTTCCCTGGCTATTAGAGAAATGCAAATCAAAACCACAATGAGATATCATCTCACACCCACCAGAATGGCCATTATCAATAAAATAGAAAATGACAAGTGCTGGAGAGGATGTGAAGGAAGAGGCACACTTATCCACTGTTGGTGGGAATGTCAAATGGTACAACCGCTGTGGAAGGCAGTATGGCGGTTCCTAAAAAAGCTAAATATAAAATTGCCATATGACCCAGCAATACCGTTGCTAGGTATCTACTCAAAGGACATAAGGGCAAGGACACAAACAGACATTTGCACACCAATGTTTATAGCAGCATTATTTACAATTGCGAAGAGATGGAAACAGCCAAAATGTCCATCAACAGACGAGTGGCTAAACAAGCTGTGGTATATACATACAATGGAATATTATGCAGCTGTAAGACAGAATAAACTTATGAAGTATGTAACAACATGGAGGGACCTCAAGGACATTATGCTGAGTGTGATTAGCCAGAAACAAAAGGACAAATACTGTATGGTCTCACTGATATGAACTGACATTAGTGAATAAACTCGGAATATTTCATTGGTAATAGAGACCATCAGGAAACAGAAATAGGGTAAGATATTGGGTAATTGGAGCTGAAGGGATAAAGACTGTGCAACAGGACTGGATGTAAAAACTCGGAAATGGACAGTACAATACTACCTAACTGTAATACAATTATGTTAAAACACTGAATGAAGCTGAATGTGAGAATGATAGAGGGAGGAGGGATGGGGACACAAATGAAATCAGGAAGAAAGATAGATGATAAAGACTGAGATGGTATAATCAAGGAATGTCTAGAGTGTATAATGATAGTGACTAAATGTACAAACTTAAAAAATGTTTTTGCCTGAGGAGGAACAAAGGAATGTCATTACTGCAGGGTGCTGAAAAAGATGGTAATTAATATTTAAAATTTTCAACTTATGTGTGAGACTAAAGCAAAAAATGTTGATTTGGTACAAAATTTATATTTTGACTAGTGCATTTCCTAATATAACTTATGCAGACAGCTTAGTTGAACACCCTAAGTGCGTGGAACCTTGAGTAGGACATGAGATTTTGTTGGTTTGTCCAGAGTGATGCCCCGATAAATCCCAGTGTGATTTGAACAGTGAATAAAAAAGTATTTGCAAAGTCCCCTTCGGGGAATGGTGAGAATGGGGGAAAATTCAACTTCCCCAAGTTGAATTCTTGATACTCTCACAAGCAGTGTGGGCAACCAAAGCTATAGGCTGAGTCCCCAGTCTTGGGGTTTGTTCATATGAACTTAACCCCACAAAGGATAGGTCAAGTCTACTTAAAATTAGGCCTAAGAGTCACCCACCCCCAAGAAAACCTCTTTTGTTGCTCAGATGTGATCTCTTTCTCCAGCCAACACAACAAGCAAACTCATCCTCCTCCCCATCTGCGTGGGACATGACTCCCAAGGGTGTGGACCTTCCTGGCAACATGGGACAGAAATCCTAGAATGAGCTGGGACTGAGCATCAAGGGATTGAGAAAACCTTCTTGACCAAAAGGGGGAAGAGTGAAATGAGACAAAGTGTCAATGGCTGAGAGATTCCAAACAGAGCCGAGAGGTTATCCTGGAGGTTATTCTTATACATTAAATAGATATCACCTTGTTAGTCAAGATGTAATGGAGAGGCTGGAGGGAACTGCCTGAAAATGTGGAGCTGTGTTCCAGAAGCCGTTTCTTGAAGATGATTGTATAATGATACAGCTTTTACAATGTGACTGTGTGATTGTGAAAACCTTGTGTCTGATGCTCCATTTATCTACCTATCGACAGACGAGTAAAACATGTGTAATAAAGATGAATAATAGGGGGAACAAATGTTAAAATAAATTTAGATTGAAATGCTGTTGATCGGTGAGGGGAAGGGGTGGGGGTACGGTATGTATGAATTTTTTTCTGTTGTCTTTTTATTTCTTTTTCTGAATAGATGTAAATGTTCCAAGAAATGATGATGATGATGAATATGCAACTATGTGATGCTATTGTGAATTACTGATTATATATGTAGAATGGAATGATCAAAAGTTAGGATGTTTGTGTTTGTTTGGTGTTTTTTGGCATTTAAAAAAATTTTTTTAATTAATTTAAAAAAAAAGAATCAAGGCTACTGGAACACAGCTCAACAG
This sequence comes from Myrmecophaga tridactyla, assembly GCA_004026745.1. NCBI lineage: Eukaryota > Metazoa > Chordata > Mammalia > Pilosa > Myrmecophagidae > Myrmecophaga > Myrmecophaga tridactyla. The sequence goes on along the minus strand of PVIY010058863.1, from coordinate 7,152 downwards.
TGTCAGGTACTTTCCTCAGCCACTACAATACACCACAAACTAAAAAGGGATATCTATATAATGTATAAGAATAACCTCCAGGATAACCTCGCAACTCTGTTTGAAATCTCTAAGCCACTGAAACTTTATTTTGGGGATGGGTGGGTGCATGGCTGGGAGAAATGTCCCATGTAGGAGGGAGGGCAGTGAGTTCACTGCCAAGCTGACTTAGAGAGAGGCCACATCTGAGCAACGAAAGAGGTTTTCCAGGGGTAACTCTTAGGCCTAAATCTTAAGCAGGCTTAGCCTAGCCTTTGCAGGAATAAGTTTCATAGGGGTGAGCCCCAAGATAGAGAACTCAGCCTATTGATTTGGTGGTCCCCATTGCTTGCAAGAATATCAGAAATTCTCCAAATGGGGAAGTTGAATATTTTCTCCTTTCTCCCCATTCCCCCAAAGGGACTTCGGAAATACTTCTTTATTCACAGCCCAAATTACAACACTGGAATATATCCAGGCATCACACTAACCTGGACAAATTAACAAAATCTCACACCCTATTCAAGATTCCATGTACTTTCGGTGTTCAACTAAACTGATCATTCAAGTTAAATTAGGAAATGCACTACCCAAAATATAAATTTTGCACCCAATAAATGTCTTTCCAGTTAGCTGCTTTTTAACAAGGGTGCCAACTCCACCCAATGGAAAAATAGTCTTTACAACTCATCGTGCAGGGAAAAGTGGATATACACATGCAAAAAAAAAAAAGAAAGAAGGCAGACCCCCTACCTCACACCATATAAAAAAATTTAATTCAAAGTGAATCAAAAACCTAAATCTCAGTACTAAAACCAAAAAAACTCTTGGAAGGAAACATAAGTGAACATCTTCAAGACCTTGTATTAGGCATTGAATTCTTACATTTTATATCAAAAGCACAATCAACAAAGAAAAAAATAAACAGGAGTTCATAAAAATAAAAAACTCTTGTGCATCAAAGGACATTATCAAGACAGCAGAAAGACAACCTAAAGAATGGGAGAAAAATATTTGGAAAACATATATAAAGGTTTAGTACCCAGAATATATAAAGGACTTCTACAACTCAACGACAACACAATTAAAAATGGGCAAAAGTGTTCCTCAGAAAGTTAAGTATAGAATTACCATAAGACCCAGCAATCCTATTTCTAGGTATATACACAAAAGAATTGAAAGCAGGGACTTGGACAGATATTTGCACACCGTTGTTCATAAAGGCAGCATTCACAATTGCCAAGAGATGGAAGCAACGCAAGTGGCTGCCGACATTCTGATTAATGGATCAACCCCCCCTCCACACGAGGGAGGGCCACTCAGCTGTAAAAAGGAACAAAGTGCTGACACATTCAACAACTCGATGCACTGTAAAGACATGAAGATGTCATAGTGAACGAAATAAGGCAGACCCAAAAGACAAATACTGTTTGATCTTGCGGATATGAAATGACTAGAATTTGCAAATTCGTGGTGATTAGATTACAGGGACAAGGGGCTGGATAAGGACAGGGAATGGGGAGTTAATGCTTCACGGGCCCAGGCTCTGGGGGGTGGTGAGCCGTGGTGGCGATGGGCAGTGGCGACGCAGGCCCAGTTTAGTGGAGGTAACTAACATCACTGAGCTGCGTACTTGAGAGTGGGTAAAATGGGAAATTTTAGGTAATATATAAGTTACAAGAAAAAAAAAATAACCCTACAACTGTGCAACACAAAGAGTGAACCCTATTGTAAACTATGGGCTGTAGTTAATGGTTTAATTATAACAATAATGTTTCATCAGTTGTAACCACATTAATGCAAAACAGGAACAACAGGGAAAACTGCAGAGGTAAGGGGGTATATGGGAGCTCTGTACTTTCTGCATTTTTTCAATTATCCTACACACAACTGCTCTCATAAAAAAAAGTTGGCATAAAAGAAAATTTGAAAATGAGACAAGACAAAACATTTTTTAAAACAGGAAAGGAGTTCTGACACATGCAAGATGGTGGGACCTTGAAAACATCATGTTAAGTGGAATAAGGCAGACTCAGAAAGACAAATATCATTTGTTCACACTGATGTGAAAGATCTAGAATTTGCAAATTCATAGAGACTGAAGATTTGAGGGCACAAGGGGTGGGGTAGGGATGGGGAATGGGGAGAGGTCATTCAATAAATACCAGTTCAAGGAGATTCCATTTCAACTCTCTCTTCTCCAGTTCTTTCATTTTCTACAGCTTGATTTGGGACCCTGTAGCTTACCAAGCCCCCCCAAATTCTTCTCGGAACCTCAGCCCACTTGCCCTTCAGTTCCTTCCTCCTGGTCTTCCCGGGACCTTTGTCACAGAGCCAGCAGGTGCCCCCCCCACACACACACAAAGCCTTTTCATCTCTAGTCCTTTCTTGTGACTTGCTCTCTTTTCATTTACAGATCTCTGGGAATGGGTGAGTGGCTGCTGAGCACAGGGAGTGGGAAATTCTGGGCAGACAGACAAACCTGCCAGCAGCGAAGGCTGGGGAGTCGGGACCATCTGGGGTCCCGAGCCCCTCCCTGTCCTGCTCATGGCCCCCCAAACTGCAGGGTGGCCCACGGGACCTGTACCGGGGCAGGTCCACCCAGCCTTCCTGAAATCAATCAGGCCCTCGGAGCCCTGGCAGCCAGGATAAGCCGGCGGCGCTCAGGCCCCAGGGGCTGGCTGACCCACGCTTAGTGCAGCCCCGCGATGGGACCGCTGCTCATTTCCCAAGAGGCGGCAGGCAGAGGAGCCTGTTGCCTACATGGGTCTCCCTAGGAGGCCACCGCAGGCCACTGCATCTTACGTGCCTCATGGCCCCCACTCGCTAGAACCCCTTGTAGCTTTCAGGAGAGGGCTGTGATGGACACCCAGTGACGGGCACTGGCCTCCAGGTGGCTGAGGCTTCCTCACCAACCTTCCCAGCGCAGCTAAGCCATGCTGGCCCCCAGAGGCAATGGATATAGACAGGCAAACCCCAACTTGGACAGAAAGAAACCCAATTTAAACCTCTGTAATTAATAAAGGAACAGATTGGTTCACATAAGGTGGAAACTAAGGGAAGGGGCCCACTGGGGGGGCGGACGGCAGCCAGGAGTCTGTCTCCCCTGAGCCTCAGCTGGCCTCCTGCACAGGCCGGCGACGGTGGCCAGCAGCACCCACTGCCTCCACCCTCTGCGCCCCACAAGGCCAGATCTTTCTCCGGCTTCACAATTCCTGCAGACATGCTGAACAGGGAGAGCTTTCCTGCACACGAGCCAGTCAGTATGGCCAGAGTGGCACGACTGACGGCTTGGCCTGGGTCACGGCCACATGGCCGGAGGGACTGAAGATCTGGGGCTCTTGAGCACAGGGAACAGCAAACGCCTTCCACCATCACCCCGGTGCTCAGCAGCCCTGAGCCGGCCTCACTGGCTCTTCATCCCTAGGGCCGTCCCTCTCACATCAAACCCAAAGCGGGTGGGTGACCGACAGTAAAAGGCCCAGTGACTTGGTCACATAAGACAGTGTTTTCCACGAGGGTGCTGGTCTCCTCTCCCTCTGCTTATGGGGCTTGGGGAAGCCAGCACGCGCGTCCCGGAGCGGCCTGGGACAGGACCCTGGCGAGGAGCCGAGGGCCCCGGCCTCCAGCAAGTCAGCCCGGACCTGGCCCCAAGGCCCAGGGAGCTGCCCAAGGTGGCCACGAGAGTCCCTGCAGCCCTTCTGCGCGGCTCCTACCCTGCAAAACTGCGTGAGATGATACTTATTTCCAAAGTTTTGGATTAATTTGTTACATAGCAATGAATAACTAATTCAGCTCACAAAACAAGTGGCTAAATTAAAAAAATTGGCCCATACTGTCCAAAGCTGTGGGTATTCACATTGTGTGGAGAGAACACAGCCCCTTTGAGGTCCTGCCCAAAATTCCAAACCCAGCGGGCTTCAGAACATTGAGGAATGCATTGCTCAAATTCTTGTACACGTTTTTCAGTAGTAGACTTGTCATCCTTTTAAGAACAGAATCTGTGATTATAAAATCTTGTTGCATTTATGATAAGTCCAGTTAATGAGTGTTATGAGGAAAAAGTGTTCCCAAAGAAAGATCTTTAGTTCAAAAGCAGAATTTACCAACATTGAAACGGATAAACTAGTTTATTTAAACCTTCCACAAGGTAGCATGTTTTATATAAAAGCCGTCCTACTATCACCCAAACGCGCAGCTGTGGAGCATGGCATTCCGAGCTGCACGGCAGCGGCAGCAGGATGAGCTCACAGAGTCTGCACGTGCGGTACACTGTGCAACAATCAAAGGGCTCTCAAGGCCAGGTTCAGTGTGAAAGCAACTGTGCCACAAAAAAAAAAAGGAGAAAAAATTTAGAGGTTTAGAAGTTTAGCTGTTGCCATGTTTGGGAAGAAGCAAGAAACTATTTGCTCAGATACTAGCAAGGAAGTCTAGATTGTGAAACCAAAAGGTGTCAGAAAGTCCCTCCTGTCTCCAGACTGCTACAATACCATAAAAGTATCAATTCTACCTCACAGGCCAGGTAGCAGGTTCCAGCACAACCTGCCCAGGTCCCTGCCTGTATGCCACCATGGTGCAAAGGGGGAGGGGATTCAAGGGTCAGGTATGAGGACAGATGTGCTCTCTGCCCGGCCTTCCCACCGCCCAGGCACAAAGGGTGGCCCACAGGTGCCAGCTGTCCCCTGCCTCGGGCCTCAGGGAAGCCCCTGAGATCTAGGACAGGCCCTGTCTGTCTCCACCCAGAGAGTTCACCCTCACTGCCTCTCAGACATTAAAGGTGATGGTTCAGGGACACTTTGTGGAACGTCCAGAATTCAGAGGGCTGAGAAAGGGTAACAAGTACAAAGGAACAGACAGAAGTTATGAGGGAGAGAACAGATAGAGCTGGAGGGCAAAGGAAATAGCTGCAAGGAAAGCAAAGCTGATGTCCCGGTGGAGGTGGGGTCTCAGGCAAAGGAAGGCTCTGTGGGCCAGCTCTCCTGCAGCCCCGGACACCTGAGTCCCTACATTAAATCCCCTTGCCAGAAGCCACCTGAGACCCTGCTCCCCAACCGCGTGGTGGGACTGAAGAGCCAGGCTCAGAGGCTCTGCTCACCTGTCACCTCAGGGCCTGCTATGCAGCCAGCCTTCAAGTACAGTTGTGTAAATGAATCAATAGTCTGCTGCTCCTTTCCCACGATATCCTAGTAATAACTCCTGGGATGTGGATGGCTTCCGTTGCTTTCACAGGCACTTACTGAGTTTTATCTTTACAAATAACCTGTGGGAAAGCCAAGATTGGTATTGTGCTCACTTTACAGATAATTATTACCCCCACTTTACTGAGGAGCAAACTGAGGCCTGGGAAAGTGGCTGACTTGCTCTCACCCCAGCCTGCCTCCCAGCCCCTGCCTGCCCTGCTCCTGACAGCTGGAGTCAGAGGCTCGACTGAAATCATTTCGTTTCAGACAATACTAACAATAGGATTGCATCTTACACTGTCCCCCAGCAGTCTCAAATTTGTTGGATGATTTGAGTCACAAACCCTCCGAAGAGGAAACACAGGCACAAGGGGCCTTGGTCACGTCCTGCCACAAGCCAAGCCAGGGGACACAGCCAGCCCTCCCAGAAGCCGCAGTCACGGACGAGGCGAGGGCAGGACGTGCCGTGGGTGGGAGGTGGGGCCGGCAAGGACAGGCTGGCCAAGGCCATCTGGTGTCCTTGAACTGGGCAGAGAAAGACCAGTGGAGGAGACAGGAAGGATGCGTCGGCCGTGAAGCACTGTGCAGAGAGAAGACTCTGCAAGCACCGTGCGCGCAGCTGCTCCAGGACCACCTGATGCCAAACGCAGGAAAGCTTTATATTCTTTGCCAAAAATATTCCTTTTTCTGTTTAAAAGCGCACAGCTGGTGGCGGGGAGAGCACAGCCTCGGCCTCAGGGACCTGCAGCGCCTGGGGCAGGCCAGACTGGCTGCTGAGACCCTGTGCCCTGGCTTCTCAGCTGGGATCTTAGGTTACAGCTCATTTTTCTAAGTCTAATCCCCTATCTGTAAACTAGGGATATTAAAGGCGTTTATTTTGTAGAGTTATGAGTACTAAATAATGTCTGTGAAGTGTCTGACAGGGAGTGTAGCCCCACGTAGCCTAGCACGCAGGGATACTGGTTATTGCTGCAATCCCTCATTGTGAGGAGTTTGCAGATCATAGAAAACCACTGGCACAAACATGTCCACAATCTTAACCGAGATCACATTTCTGTCTAGACTTTGTTTTCTCTGCTCACAGGTTTTAGCTCTAAGCAATCAGCAGCCACAGAGCTAAGCAATGACCACAGGGGTCCAGCACTACCCAAGGTGGAAGTGGAGTCAGAACTAAGAGAGAAAGCGGGAGAGGGGAGGGAAGGGGCGGTGGGCAGTGAGAACTCCCTGGGGTTCTCACTCTGCAGCCCTTGCCGGCCTCACACTTTAACATATCCAGAGGTGACCCTGCCTGGGCCCAGTGGGTGACCTCGGCAGCTGGAAATGACCTCCAGAAAAGAGGCCGCTGACGGTCTTCATCTAGGAGAGAGCTGGCTGGAGAAGATGGAGATCTCCAAAATTAAAGCCCTGGAGGACAAATACTCCAGACTCACTGCTGGGCCACCTTCCCAGCGAGAGGGTGTGCCTCTGACTGTGTCTGCTCCCAGGCCCTCCGGAGAGGGAAGCCACCTCCGCCTTCGCTGTTAACCCTTTCGCAGCGCAGGGGACACAGGCCAAGGGGCAGCATACCTGAGGCTGGCACCCAAAGCCGCCTACAGGGCTCATACGAGGCGGCCATGGCGGTGTCAACAGCATGGGTTTTCCCTCAGGTATCAGTGCACACTCCACACACACACAGACACACAGCACACACAGAGCCCACACGTACACACAGCACAGACGCAGCCCACACGTATGCACAGCAGACACAGCCCTCACACACAGCCCACACATACACAGAGCACAGACACAGCCCACAAGTTTGCACAGCACAGCCCACGTGTATACACAGTGCACACAGATACAGCCCGCACATACACACAGCACAAACACAGCCCACATGTATACACAGTGCACACAGATGCAGCCCGCACATACACACAGCACAGACGCAGGCCACATGTATACACAGTGCACA
>PVIY010058862.1:0-12282 GCA_004026745.1 Myrmecophaga tridactyla | reverse complement strand
AGAAACATGAATTAAGATTTGAGCATGTCTTTTGTGGAATATGTGATTCAATCTCAACACAAGGTAACCTCATTTGAATCCCTCCTGTGACATCTACCTCTGGCCAAAGAGAATTCACATGCCATTTGCCTTGCCAAATTCTGACAGAGCACCCTTCCCAACACTGCTCTGTCTGTTTTCTCTGCTGCAGTCAGAGCCAGTCACACAAAGGATATGGTTTTCTTGAAATCAGATATCTGTTGGTAATTTGCACAACATGCACACCAAACATGGGATGTTTTTGTAGGAGGGCAAAAAGGCCAATAGCAAAACCATGTTTTGTTTTATTTTGAAAAAATTTGGTAAAGCCAGAAATGTTTAAGAACTATGATTCTGGAGGAGAGCAGAGGTAGTGGGAGAGGGGGAATATACTCATTTGAAAAATTCTTTAACCTCTGCTGAGAACTACACAGGTAAAAAGATGAAGGGAGAAAAGTGCATCCTAATCTAATGGAACCAAGGGAACTATCAGGCTGTCAATTCACTGAGCTATGGATATAGAGACAGAACAGAATTTTTCAATTCTGCTGCCTTCTCCCTGGGGTTAAGAGACCAGTTGCCATGGATATTCTGGATTCCTGCAGCTAATGGGAGGGAGTTCTGTAGCTGTGGTATCCTGGGGACCCACCAGGGTGAAACAAGAAATGAATGCCTGTGGGTGTGGTGTTGCAGGACTGGGAGACAAAGGGTCATAGGGCCTATTTCCAGCAGAGTTAAAGTTGAATTTTATTTCAAGTCACATTTATTTCATTTGGCAAACTATATTTTCCTGGGGAAAAAAAACAGACCTTTTTGTCCCTTCCCTACAGAGCAAAGAGACTCTTCATCACCTTAATATGGTTATGATCACAGCAACAAGTAGCGTATGCTATAATTAGATGTGCAAGGATAATGGTTCAGAGAAGGACTTTTTTTTCAGTGTAATATTTTGGGAGAAGGGGAAGGAGGAAATAATTTTAGTTTGGTTTAGAAATTGAGCTGTTTAAAAATGCTGCATATTTATATAGCAAATAGAATATATCAATTTAAAGTACCTGGTTCATCCTGTTTCATTTTTAAAATTATTTTGCACCTGGTCTCTTTTTTCTTCCCAATAACTCATTGCAACGTTAGCCCTTTCTCCGCTCACTGTGCATGCCTTTCACTCTGACTCAGTTTTTAACCGGATCACAATGAAAACACTTTCCCACTTTATAATAATCTTCCTTTCTTCATTGGATAATCAAACACTTTGAAGTCAAGTTCTTGGACAGTGGTGGCTAATCCTGATAAGCGGAAAGAGTCTCTGACCCTGAACTTCTGAGCTCCTTTTTTCAGAAAAGCACTGAAACATTGAGATTGTTCATGTTAGATGATTTTGGTGAGGAAAATAATCAGCAGTAACTGTCAGTTCTGTCATTATCTTCAAATTCATTCAGCTTTTAGAGGCAGTTGCTCTAATGCAAATTAAATAAATCTTAACCACCAAGCTTCAAGACCAGGCAGAGAGGTGTAGGTTGAAAAATAGGATGATTCTTGGTGTTTAATGTGTGCCTTGCTTTTAAATATCACATGGCTTTTGCTTAGCTTCTATTGTGTAGCAGGTTGGGAAGGGTATCAGAAGAAGGCTGGCTTCTGCTGATCCCCAAATCTCAAGAACAGACCTGCAGTTTTAAAATTATTAGCCTCATAGAAAGAAGGGACCTGGAAGCACTTTCTTATGGACCAGCCATAAGGAAGCTCAATCATTAGAAATCTGCGAGAAGTCATTTGTCAAAACAAAATGAACATATGTTAGCTCAGTAAACACATCAGAATTTTGCCACTCTCCAAGGACTGCATCTATTCTTCTATGATCATCTCCTTCTGCTTATTGACTATACCCTGCTTTTTCTACTTTAGAGGCTCAATCCACCATTCATATAAATGCCTGGCGATCAACTGCCAGCAAAGCTGCCCTTCTTTTTTTTCCCCAAATTGAGGGAGCTGAGATGGTCATCCACAAAACCCTACATCTGTAGCTATAGGCACAATTTAGTAGCCATCAAGAGAGCCTATCTTTTACCCATGAAATGTTACATGGTATGCCCAGGCCTGTATGAATCAGGGATCACCCAGAGGATTAGAAGTGTAGCCTGAATTTGGGTAGAGTATGGAAAATAATAATACAGCCTTTTCACAAATTGTTTCGTATGTTTATGCTCTTTCAGAAGGAAAGGAGTAATTAATCTACTTAACTCTAATTTTGGAGGAATCAAAAGGCCTAGATTTTAGCCCTGGCATGAGTAGAAATTAATGGTGTGACCATGAGAAATTAATGAAATCTCTCAAAGATCTTACTTTTCTTAATTCTAAAATGATGGCTTTGAAATATCTGATGTCTCAGTGTGGTTTCCAACTCCTAATTTTATGTAGGAAAATATTCACATAATCTGGTGATGAGGAAGAACTTTCCTCATCGAAAGAAGAAATCAAAAGATCAGTTTGACAAATTTAACAGCATAAAATGGAAAATATCTGTATATCATAAATATAAAAATACTAAATTGAAAATTAAAAGTTAATTAAAATTAAAAGTTAATTATTCATAACATGTGATAAAAGGTTAATAACTTTACTGTATAAAACATTTAGAAGTCCCTAGCAAAAAATGGTTTAGGCATATAAACAGAAAAAATCACTAAAACAGCATTGAGAAAGTCAATACATAGGTGAAAAATGCGTTCAACTTCATCAATAATTAAGGACAATGAAAACAAAACAATATACAATTTTCACCTGCAAATTGGCAAACATAAAAACATATATAATATTCAGTGACAGTAAGAATACAGTGATGATAAGAACAGAGCCCAGCATCTCCCATGATTTTTTAAAACTTTACTGCTGATCTTATAAATTGCTACACACTTTCTGCTAGGTATTTTGTCAATAAGCTATAAAGCAACTCTACTTTCAGAAATTTTTATGAAATAATAAATTATTTTGCATAAACTACTTAGCTCTGGTTCTTTTAATAATAGAAAATATTAGGAAATGTGTAAATGTAAAACTGAAGTCTTAAATGGGTTAAATAAAGGTTCATCATGTAATGGAATACCACATAATAAGTTTATGAGAATGTGCAGAAATGATTCTCTTCAGATGGAAAGATGTTTATAATGTACCATTATTTAAAAACATAAATTATCAAGTAATATATAATATACTGTGATGGTTAGGTTCAGGTGTGAGCTTGGCCAGGTAATGGTGCCCAGTTGTCTGGTCAGGCAAGCACTGGCCTAACCATTACTGCAAGGATATTTCATGGCTGGTTAATAATCCAGAAGGCTGGTGTATTAAATCATCAGTCAGTTCATTGCGTCTCTGGCTGATTATACCTATGATCATCCAACAGTGTTTCTTCCATGAGGAGAGACTCCAATCAGCTGCATTTAATCCAATCAATCATGTACCTTTTTTTTTTTTTAGTTCCACTGTTCCACATTGCATTAAAAATCCAAGTGAAAGGTAGAAGAGAAGTCAATACATTTTTAGAGGGCCTTAATTTTTGTTTGGATCTGATATACTGGATCGAGCAAACAGGCTGTTTATAAGCATATGCTATCTAAATTAGAGATTTGTCAGCTGAACACCTATAATAGTTTGCATTTTGTAAAACATGTTACACGTTTTAAAATACTTTAGATAGGTGCTTTCATTTGACCTCTTCAAGTGGGGCTATAGTAGATTCTGGAGGAAAGAATGGCATGGAACCATCAAGCTGGGAAGGGTTGCGGGGAATGGAAGGAGAGATTAGATCATACAGTATGAGTTATAGATACCCCTTTCTTTTTATGATTAAAGTTTCATTTTATTTTTCATTTTTTGAAGTGTGTCTGTAGAAGCATGAACTGTGTTTCTATATGCATATATTTGCAAGGTGTTTTGCCGGTGAATGCCTCTATCTTTTTTTAAAAAATAGATTCTTTATTATGCGTGGTCAATGTTAAAAATGTGAAATATATGGAAGCCATTGCTTATGAAGTCCTTTGAATCTAGCTGCAGAGACGCAAGATCCAATTCATTGCTATATATGAGTACAGATTTTCTTCCTGGGCCATATAGTTTGGAGTTTGCTCTCTTTACCAGAATCATAATAGTGAAATCATACTATATCTATCCTTTTGTGTCTGGCTTATTTCACTCAGGATTACATGGTCTAGGTTCATCCATGTTGTCATGTGCTACAAGGTGTCATTTAGTCTTACTGCTGCATAATATTCCATTGTATGTATATACTACATTTTGTTTATCCACTCACTGGTTGATGGGCACTTGGATTGTTTCCATATTTTGGTGATTGTGAATCATGCCACTATGAACAGCAGTGTACAAATGTCTCTTTGTGTCACTGCTTTCAGTTCTTTTGGGTATATACCGAGTATTGGTATTGCAAATTGTAGAGCAACTTGATGTTTAGTTTTCTAAGGAACTGCCAAACTTTTTTCCATAGCATCTGTACCATCATACATTTCCACCAGCAGTGAATAAGCATTCTGATTTCTCCACATCCTCTCCAACATTTGTAGTTTCCTGTTTGTTTAAAAGTAGCCATTCTTATAGGTATGAGATGATATCTCATTGTGGTTTTGATTTACATTTCCCTTATAGCTAAGGGATGAGCATCTCTTCATGTTTTTTTTTTAACCATTTGTATTTGCTCTTTGGAAAAATATCTATTCATATCTTTTGCCCATTTTATAATTGGGTTGTTTGCTATTTTGTTGTTGAGTCTTATAATTTCTTTATGTACACAGGATATCAAACCTTTATCTGATATATATTTTTTGGGCTCTTGCATCCCCACAGTTGTGTGAGACACTTTTATAAATCTCATATTTACAGATGTCCTGTTGGTTCTGTTTCTCTAGAGAACCCTGACTAGTACAGATACTATCTAATTTTTATTAAAATAATTATGGAAACATATACATAGATGCATAAAACAATCTTGAGTGATACAGACTAATGTGTTAATGGTAGAAAACTGTATGGATTTTTTTGTATTTTTGTCTTTTTTATCTGTATTTCCTCAAATGAGAATTTGTTTTTATGCAAAAAATAGTCACTTCATTTAATAAATGACTAGAAATTCTAAAGTTTTAGAAGCTGCATGTTAAATAACTAATTTCAAAGCTGACACATCCATACATAGAGTTGTGACAGTAGTGGCAGATTAATTGACGAGTCTGTGGTAATTATGTCAATAAAGGCAGTACATTTTTGTTCAGATTGACATAATTCAAGCAGACATAACTGTTCACACAATAATATAAAAAATACATAAAGGAATATGTGAACAAGTATTCCCAATGTGGAGCATCAGGTGACATAAGTTCCCAGCTGTTATAAGAGTTCTCATATCTGCATGAACAATTACATAGATTGGAGCAGCAAAAATGACACATTTTATGGGATTTGATTCTAAAGAAAAATCATTTAGCAAAGTGCATATATAGTATTAATATTCATATAATAAACCCTATGAGAGTTTCAGAAGAATATCCTTCACAACTTTTATTTAAGGTTTGCCTCTATTGAAAGCAAACAAATATATTGGAAGGAATTTAACTGATGTGAATTCATTCTGTCTATGAAGAAGAATCGTGGTTGGCTGTCACCATCAAGTAAAACTTACCTCGTAGATTGATGAATCACTTCAAAATAGTCACTGAAGACTTAAATTATCCAGAATGATTTTCTTCTCTAACAACAATAATTTCTACCTAATTTTGCATGTTTCTCATTTGAGAGTTTCCAACTGTTGCACTTTTGTAACCATGTCCAGCTCCCGCCTGCCCACCCCCCATGCCCAGGTGCCCAGTCCTTGGCACCCATTCATCTGTTTTCCATTTCTGAAAGTTTACCATTTCAAAATATTATGTAATTAGAAACATGCAGTATATACTTTTTGGGAATTGGTTTTTTCCCTCAACATAATTCCCTAAGATTCATCCAGGTTGTTGTGTATACCAATAGTTTGTTCCTTTTTGTCACTGAGTGGTACTCCGTACACTCTATATATTGTAGCTTGTTTAACCATCAGCTGGTGTGGGGCATTCGGGACAGTTTTCAAATTGGGCTATTATAAACAAAGCTTCTATAAATCTTCATGAACAAGTTTTCACATGACATAGGTTTTCATTTCTCTGGGGTAAATGTCTAAGATTGCAATGCTGAGTCATATAATTGTGTATGTAGTTTTATAAGAAACTGCCAATATGTATCATTTCACATTCTCACCAGCAAACATAAGTCACTCCCCATTCTTGCCAGTATTTACTGGTGTAATTATTTTTTTATTTTAGCCAATCTGAGAGAGGTGTAATTATATCTCATAGTTGTTTTAATTTGTATTTTCCTGATGACTAATGATGTTGAACATCTTTTCATGTACTTCTTTGTCATCTGTACATCCTCTTTAGTGAAATGTCTTCTCATTTTTTCTGCCCATTTTATAATTGGATTAAAAAAAATCATTGAATTTTGAGAGTTCATTATATATTCTAGATACCTAGTCCTTTGTTGGAAATGTGGCTTCCAAATATATTCTCTGAGTTTTTAGCTTGTTTCATCATCCTTTTTACATAAGCCATCACAAAACATAAGTTTTTTTTTATTTTTATGAAATCCAGTCTATCAATTTGTACTTTTATAGATTGCATTTTAGGTCACAAATCCAAGAATGCTGCCTAGCCCTAAATCCCAAAGATTTTCCCCAATTTTTTTGGAAGTTTTATATTTAAGTCCATGATTCATTTAGAGTTAGTTTGTGTATATAAGGTGTGAAGTTTAGGTCAAGGTTCATTTTTTTTACCCATGGATGTCCAATTTATAGTGTTTTTTAAATATATCTTTTTGGATAGTTTTCATGGTGTTTTCTCTGAGTATACGATACGGATATGTGACTTTTCAGAATCTGTTAGTGCAGTGGACAGAATGCCCCCTCTCCCTGCCCCCAAAAGATGCCCACACCTTAATCCTTGAAATCTGTGAATATATTACCTGGCATGGTTATGGGACTTGGCATGTGTGATTAAGATTAAGATCTTGAGATGGGAAGATTACCCTGGATTGTCCTGGCAAAGTCCAGTGTAATCACAAGGGTCCTTATGAGAGGGAAGCAGACAGTCAGAGAAGGAAATGGAATGAAGGAAGCAGTGTTGGGAGAGTCAGAGAGAGATTTGAAGACACTGTGCTGCCATCTTTGAAGATGGAGGAAGGGACCATGGGCCAAAGAATGCAACTGTATTGTGGATTTTGTCCAGGTCCTATTTAAATATTTTATTTTACAACCTATCATCCTGTACAGTGTGCTTGTCCTAGCCTAACATTTTAGGCTGTGGTTCTAATGACATTTTAATTTTCAGAGACTTTGTGGTGTTATTTTGAACTGCTTCTTTGTTGCTACAGGGACTCCCACTGGTGCCTGAGGGAAGCACAGGATGGGCCACCAGCATTCTCTCACTGAGGGAGGGGAGTCTCAGGCCTAACTTGGGAAGGTAGCAGTTCCTCAGGTCACATATCATTAACGGGCCTCCTGATGGGATGCCCTTTGCCTGTTCTTCCCAGCTTGCCTGATGTTGCCAGAGGGATTCCTGGTCCCTCCGAGGCAGGGTGGAGCCTATCTGGACTAGCTTCTATTGCTATGTTGGGGTCTAAAAACATTAGGTCTGGGGTGGTGCAATGGTGGCTGAGTGGCAGAATTCTTGCCTGTCATGCTGGAGACCCAGGTTTGATTCCTGAGCCTGCCCATGCCAAACTGCCCCCCCAAAACCATTAGGTCTGGGTAATCATCTTCTGTTGGGGCACTCAAGAACCCCTGCATGAAGTTTTTCCTCCAGGCCTAGACTTCCAAACCAGTTTGCCTTCTTCTTACTACTTTTCAGAGTTCTTCTTTTGTTGTCTTTTGCATTATGTCCAGGATTTCTTCATTTATGGCAGAAGGAGCAGTGAGAAAGAAATGTGTGTCTCTGACCTGTATCTACAGAATTCATCATTGAACTTTTGATAATATAAAATTGTTTTTCCCCTTTTCTGGTACAAAGTCTATTGTATTTTAGGAACTGAAAATTTATCTGAAGAGGGGTAAATGAGGGAATGTGGAGTGAGATGAGGTTAGAAGCATAGGAGGAGCCAGATCATGCAAAACATAGATCATGTTAAGAGTTTGGATTTTCAGACCTTTTCAAAATTCTAGCAGCCTTTTTTTGTAGATATGGAAAGGCTGATTCTCAAATTCATATGAAATTACAGGGGACCCCAAATAGCCACATCAATATTGCAAAGGAAATAAAGTTATAGGTCTCACACTTTCTGATTTCAAAGCTTACTGCAAAGCCATAGTAATCAAAACAGTGTGGTACTGGCATAAAGATAGACTCACAGACAAACTGAGAATTCAGAAATAAACCTACACATCTATGGCCAACTGATTTTTTTTTTTGTATGCTGTATGGTGGGGTCACATTTCATTCTTATTCCATGTGAGTATCCCGTTATTGCAGCACCATTTGTTGAATTGTTTATTTTTGTTAGTTTCTTTGTTTGTTGTTTCGGAAGTGCATGGGTTGGGAAATGAACCTGGGTCTCATGCATGGCAGGCAAGAATTCTACCACTGAACTACCGTCCCTGCAACTGATTTTTGTTAAGCATGCCAAGTATGTTAATTGGGGAGAGTTTTTTCACAGTGGGTTGGCCACCAAAACATGATGTCATGAAAACCATCTCTGTATCTTATACCAAAATGGGGAAGGAAAAGACTCATATCAACAGTGTTGTTATTTATTTATTTGTATGCTGTATGGCAGGGGTCACATTTCATTCTTTTTTCCATGTCAGCACTATTTGTTTAACTTTTGTTTGTTGTTTGTTTGTTTTTGGGAAGTGCATGAGCCGGGAATCAAACGTGGGTCTCCCACATGACGAAAGAATTCTACCACTGAACTACCCTTGCAACCTCGACATTGTCATTATTGGACATGTAAATTAGGGCAAGTCCACCACTACTGGCCACCTAATCTACAAATGTGGTGGAATCAACAAAACAAGCTGAAAAATTTGAGAAGGAGGCTGCTGAGGTGGGAAAGGGGTCCTTCAGGTATGCCTGGGTCTTGGATAAACTAAAAGCTGAATGTGAGCATGCTATCACTATTGATATCTTCCTGTGGAAATTTGAGACCAGCAATTTTTATGTGACCATCATGGATACCCCAGGATACAGAGAATTTAATAAAAACATGGTTACAGGCACATCTCAGCTTACTGTGCTGTCCTAATTGTCGCTGCTGGTGCTGGTGAATTTGAAGCTGGTATATCCAAGAATGGGCAGACCCAAGAGCATGCCCTTCTGGCTTACACACTGGATGTGAAACTACTAATAGTTGGTGTTAACAAAATGGATTCCACTGAGCCGCCCTACAGCCAGGAGAGATATGAGGGAAATCGTTAAGGAAGTCATTACCTACTATTAAGAAAGTTTGTGCCAATTTCTGGTTGGAATGGTGACAACATCCTGGAGCCAAGTGCTAATATGCCTTGGTTCAAGGGATAGAAAGTCACCTGTAAAGGTGGCAATGCCAGTGGAAACTGTTTGAAGCTCTGGATTACATTCTGCCACCTACTTGTCCAACTGACAAGCCCTTGCAGCTGCCTCTCAGGATGTCTATAGAATTTGTGGCATTGGTACTGTCCCTGTGGGCCGAGTGGAGACTGGCATTCTCAAATTGGGCATGGTGGTCACCTTTGCTCCAGTCAACATTACAACTGAAGTTAAGTCTGTTGAAATGCACCATGAAGCTTTGAGTGAAGCTCTTCCTGGGGACACATGGGCTTCAATGTCAAGAACATGTCTGTACAAGGTGTTTGACATGGCACTGTGGCTGATGATAGCAAAAATGACCCACCAATAGAAGCAGCTGGCTTCACTGCACAGGTGATTATCCTGGACCATCCAGGCCAAATCAGTGCTGGCTATGCACCTGTGCTGGATTGTGACACAGCCCACATTGCATGCACATTTGCTGAGCTGAAGGAGAAGATTGATCGCCATTCTGTCAAGAAGCTGCAAGATGGCCCCAAATTCCTGAAATCTGGTGATACTGCCATCATTGATATGGGAAATTTTGTTCTCTATACCAGTTACTACAACCAAAAGTTTTTGAAAAAATAAAAAAAGGATTGGATTTTATTTTAGTCCCAGTGGGAAGGAATGTAAGGTTCTAAGCAATGGAATGACTTGATCTGTTTTATATTTTGGAATGATCACTACAGATTCTATGTAAAAAAGATATTTGAGTATTAGGGTGGAAATGATAAGGCATTATTGTCTCCTAGATTGAGACGTGATGATTGTTTGAACAAAAGGAGAAGCAGTAGAGCTGGAGAGAAGTAGACAAGTTAGAGGTAGGCTTTGAAGGAATTACCTGTCAATTTTGTGATGGATTACTATGAATATGAGTCAAAGGGATGTGTCACAAATGCCTCTCAAAGTTCTGGCTTGATGAACTGTGTGGGTGAGGGAAGACAAGAAGAACATGTGTGAGGCGAATATCAGGAGTTGCTTTTGAGATGGGTTTTATATACCCAAGTAGAGATGTCAAGGAAATGTTTGTTAATATCAGTTCTGTTGCTTAGAAGAGAGCAATGGACTAGAAATACAAATATGGGGGCTAGCAGATCATCAGTAACATAAAACCGCCAGAGTGGAGAAGATTGCCTGGGAGAAGATGTAGAGTAAAAAGAGTAGATGCTTAGATCAGAGCCCAGATGCAAACCAACATCTAGTTTTTAAAAGAGGAAGAATGAGCCAAAGAAAATAAGTAGCAGCCAGAAAGCTATAGGAAGGAAGCCAAGAAATGTTTCCCATCTCTATAAGAATTTATTTCAAATTCTCCTCACATTAATCACCCTTAAGGATGATAATCAAAGCACAAAATCAGTAAAACACTCCTCCACATAGTATAATGAAGTCCTCTAATTGTTCAATTATATTACTATCCATTTACATTATAAAATTAGCTCTAGAAGAAATTCCTGTATGCACATAAACAAATATAAAAATCTGGAGAGAAATATAAGAAAATATTGAAATTATATCTGATGATGGAATTACAGATAGTTTTTTTACTTTCTCCATTTTGCTTTTCTAAATTTTTATTTTTTCTGTATTAATCATGTCAGAAAAATTATCTAAACTTATTTATTTTTTAATGAAAAATCATGTACTATTACATAGAACAGAGATAATGAATGTGAGTGTTGTGGCACCCCATGATTCTATGGAGCATCAAAACTGATCCTTTGAGTTAGATATAGGCAATTTATTTGCTTCTCTATTACATTCAAGATCTTTCCACACAGATTAGTAAGTGGTTCTTTATAATGTACATTGGAAGACTGTGACAGAGTAAAAACATGAAAACTAAAATTAGATCACCTGTATTTGAATTCTGTCTCTGCCACTTCATATTTTGGTGACATGGGAAACATTATAAAGTCAGACTGTTAATACATATCTTCAAGGATTATCTGAGGATCAAAGTTAAATAAAATATATAGATGATATTCTAATTCCTGGCATGTGGTATGTTCTTGACACATAATATGGTTAAAAGGTCAGCCTGTGGAGATAGACTGTCTGGGTTTGAAATTTGTCTTCATCACTTACCAAGTGGGTAACCTCCAGCAAATTGCTTAACCTCTCTGGGCTTCATTTTCCTTGTATGACAAGCAAAGGCATTAATAGTACTGACCACAAAGTTTATTATGATATAACAAGTGTGCAACTCTTGGAATTGTGCCTGGCAGTGTTCACAGTACCCCAAAAATAGTATCACTTTTGCTTACCTCCTTTGTGATGGAGGGTCTTTTGGTTCAATTATTAGATCTTAAACTCCCCAAAGGGACAGAGTCAGGTCTTGCTCTTCTTTCATCTGCAATGATTCATGTGTTCAAAAATGTTTATTGAAATAATTTAGAATCATCATCCCAAATATTAATTCACATGGCATAAAACTATAGTCTGAGCTCTTGTAACAGATCTTTGATTAATTGCCCTATCAGATTAGCTGAGGCTCTGATTCCCTGCTGTCTGTAAGGACCAATGCCCAAGCAATACTGAACATTACTTGTTCACTGCAGGCCACTATTTTCATGCATGCCAGCACAGTTCTGTTCCTAACAGTTGAATTATTTTCTTACCAAGAGACATGCTTATTTCT
>PVIY010058861.1:0-12270 GCA_004026745.1 Myrmecophaga tridactyla | reverse complement strand
TTTTTTTTTTTACTCAGCAATTCCATGTAGGAATTTTATTCAACAGCAATCCACATGTATAAATTTCATTGTACAAATACACACACACAATATAATTGAACAGGCTAACTGTGTTAGAATTACAGTGAGAAATATTTCACTCTATATCCCCAAATACCTTTTGAATATATTATACACACATAAAATTTGTTTAAAGTAGGAAAAACATTCTATATAGCTACACACAATGTTAAAATACTTACTGATACTTTCTCTGTAGTGGAACTCTCCTTTCACATAGAGGAGAGTTTATATAGAACCAATACATAGAGGAACATTTTCATTGGAGTGGATTGAAAAACCTCTTTTTAAGCCCAATTCATAAAAAGCAGAAGTGGCAGTCACTTTTTGGTAAACCCAAAGTCCAGAATCCAGAAATTCACATTTTTACTCAAGAAAGCAGGCAGCATTGAGGGTGGTTAGGACACAGCACAGCAATCATCGGGATGCAAGTCAATTTAGCTATGGACTCTCAGTCATTTGTTGTTTATTAAAATATTGCCCACCCAAAAATAGAGATGGTCATGGTATTCAAAGCAGATCCCTTCCATTTCCCCATTAGAATTAATCTTTTCATTATCTTATTGTTCCTCTTCACACATTCAGGGCACATATTGTCTTCTACATCTGCAGATGCATAAGTACAGCCTGGTAACAGAAAGAGAGAGATCACCCTTTTAGGAGTATCAGGTACCCTGCATGGAATTGCAGGCAAATCCAACTCTGTCTGCAGGAAGTATTCTGCCATGGGCCACACACTATCTGACACCAGAGGCTTGCAGCACAAAGGTCTCAACAGCAGTAGGCATGGAACATGAATTGACAGTCTTAAGCTGAACTGCTTTTGCAGCAATTATTGTTTATGATGCCAACTTCCATTCTTTTAGTGATTTCTTCTCTCTCCCTTCTCTTACAACTTTTCTGACCCTTTGCTGTCTTGGTCTTCATCTTGCAATTCTTCCAGTGTAACTGCAGCTTGGCCTTCCACAGTGTATCAAAAATATCCTGTTTTTGCTCAGGGTAAACATTTTGCTGGACCCTTAGGTAAACTGCTATTTTGGGGTCATCAGTACTCAAATTAAAATGTTGGCACCACTTTTGCAAAGTGCCCCAGTGTACCTTATTCATTTCAAAGTCTTCAAAGGAGGTTGTTGGGATATTTCAGAGTTTGATATGGGTTACAATTCCACAATCTTAGGTTTTTACTTCTAGCTGCTCTAAAATACTGGACTAAAAGAGATATCAATTTAATGATTCAGCATTCATATTCATTGGTTAAATCCTATCTTCTCTGTATAACTCCACCATCACCTTTGATCTTTCCATCCCTTTCTTTAGGGGTATTTGGCTATGGCAATTCTAAATTTCTTATATTGGGTCTGTCACTAATATGGGGTAGGGAGATGGAACTATCTGATGTTCTGGAGAGGTTGGGCTAGGTTTCAGGACTTATCTGGACCAGGGACCCATCTGGAGGTTGTAGGTTTCTGGAAAGTTACTTTAGTGCATAGAACCCTTGTGGAATCTTATATATTCCCTAGGTATTCTTTAGGATTGGCTGGAATGCTCCTGGTTGGGGGCTGGCAGGTTATGATAGGTAGCAAGGTCTACGTGAAGCTTGTATAAGAGCAACCTCCAGAGTAGCTTCCCGACTCTTTTTAAACTCTCTCTGCAACTGATACTTTATTAATTATACTTCTTTTCCCCCTTTTGGTCAGGATGTAGTTGTTGATCCCACAGTGCCAGGTCTGGATTCATCCCTGGGAGTCCTCTTTCATGTCGCCAGGGAGACTTTCACCCCTGGATGTCATGTCCCATGTAGGTGGGAGGGCAATGATTTTGCTTGCAGAGTTGGGCTTAAAAAGCCTGAAGCCACATCTGAGCAACAACAGAGGTCCTCCAGAAGTAACTCTTAGGCATTCCTATAGGTAGTCTAAGCTTCTCTGCTACCTACAAAAGCTTCAGAAGAGTAAGCCTTCTGATCGAGGGTATGGCTTATTGATTTGGGTGTCCCTAAAATTTGACACAGTATCAGGGAATTCTCTGATGGTAAGATTTAATTGTTCCATAGTCTTTCTCCCCTCCCTCAGGGGACTTTGCCAATACTTTTTGATTATCTGCTTAATATATTCTGGGATGTATCCAGGCATAATCTATACAGGATTAAAGGACCTCTTTCTTATTCTATGCTCCCTGTGTTCCAATTGTTCAAATGAGCTATACAGATAGGTTGAATTAGATTATGCACTACAGAAAATTTCAGTTCCAGACCAAATAAACCTTTCTTCCATTGGTCTCAAAGAGTATGTGTGGTTCTAAAATATAGACACTGTCTTCCTTACCCCTATGTTCTGAATTACTTTAACCCCAACCAATTTGGCTTCATTCTCATCTAAATATCAGGTTATACTATAAAACAGCCTCTCAAAATACAGAAATAATAACCACCACTCTGGACTTAATGTGTCTGCTCTAAAAGTTTACAATCTAGGCCCCTGTTTTCTTATAAGCATTTTCTAAAGGTGACCATACCATTCTTCTTCCTTTGTTTCTGGCTTATTTTGTCTCACCAAATGTTCCACATATTCATTCACATCATTGTATGCCTCAGGATTTTGTTCCTTTTTGTAGCAGCACAACCTTCTTTCATAACTATACACCATCATTGACCAATCTACTTCTCCATCAGTGCATCCTTCAGACACCTGCATTCATCAGGCATCATGTAGAGGACCCAAAGTCCACAGTCCATCAACATTTCCAATTTTAGATAATTTCATTGTGTTTCCAAGAAAAAGAAAACCAATAAACACACCCTCGCCAAATAAGAAATCTAAACCTCCTCTTAACTCTTGTCCCTCCCCCATCATTTACCTCTGCTGTTGCTGTGGTAGTGCTGATGGTTTCCTTTTGAACATAGCTCATAGTATGCAATAGAAGTTTTCCCCCTGTACCCTGGACTTAAACACTCTTTATTCAAGAATCATATCTTTGAAGTAATTCTTGCGAGAATTCATATTTCTAGTGTTAATCAGTGGGATACATAGGTCTATACTTCTTTCAATCTTGTGCATCTTCAATATGGTAATATTACTTATAGAACCACTACAGAACCACCTTCACTCCTATCTATTCCCTTACACTGGAGGTTCAACCTCATTAGCTAACGGTTCACCCATCTCTAGCTTCTATGCATCTCTAAGTCCCCTATAATCTGTATTATAAGCCCCTGAGTATCCCTTTATGCTGGTCATAAAAGTGGAATCATATAGTACCTATCCTTTTGTGTCTGGCTAACTTCACTCAGCATTATATCCTCAAGGTTCATCCATTTTGTCATATGCTTCAGGACATCATTTTGTCTTACTGCTGCATAATATTCCAGTGTATGTAATATTACTGCTGCATAATATTCCACATTTTGTCAATCCACTCGTCTGTTGATGGGCATTTGGTTTGTTTCCATCTTTTGGCAATTGTGAATAATCCTGCTATGAACATTGGTGTGCAGATGTCTGTTTATGTTGTTGCTTTCAGCTCTTTTGGGTATATACCAAATAGCGCTATCACTGGGTTATAGGGCAGTTAGATATTTAGTTTCCTAAGGAACCACCAAACAGTCTTCCATAGTGGCTGCACCATTTTACATTCCCCCCAGCAGTGCGTAAGTGTCCTAGTTTCTCCATATCCTCTCCAACATTTATAGTTTCCTGTTTATTTAATAGCAGCCATTCTTATAGGTGTGAGGTAGTATCTCATTGTAGTCTTGATCTGCATTTTCCTCATAGCCAATGAAAATGAGCATCTCTTGATGTGCTTTCGAGCCATCTGTATTTGCTCTTCAGAAAAATGCCTATTCAAATCTTTAGCCCATTTTATAATTGGATTGTTTGTTCTTTTGTTGTTGAGTTTTATGTTTTCTAACATTATTGATTTTTGTACCTGAATCTTGTATCCTGCCACTTTGCTCAATTTGATTATTAGCTCAAGTAGCTTTGTCATAGATTTCTCAAGGTTTTCTAAGTATAGAATCATGTCATCTGCAAATAATGAAAATTTTACTTCTTCCTTTCCAATTTGGATGCCTTTTATTTCTTTCTTCTGTATTAAATCACTCTTGTTAGGACTTCTAGTACAATGTTGAATAATAGTGGTGACAATGGGCATCCTTTTCTTGTTCCTATCTTATGCTGGCTACTGTTTTTTCATAAATGCCCTTTATATACCGGGAAAATTTCCTTTGATTCCTACCTTTTGAAGTGTTCTTACAGAAAAGCATGCTGAATTTTGTCCAATGCTTTTTCAGTGTCAATTGATACGCTCATGTGATTTTTTCTTTTGATTTGTTAATGTGCTTCTTCTAGTTTACTAGCTGCCAGAACACAATATACCAGAAATGGAATGGCTTTTAAAAAGGGGAATTTACTGGAATGGTCCTGGTTGGGGGTTGGCAGATTGTGATAGGTAGCAAGGTCTCCTGAAGCTTGCGTAAGAGCAACCTCCAGAGCAGCCTCTCGACTCTTTTTGAACTCTCTCTGCCATTGATACTTTATTAGTTACAATTCTTTCCCCCATTTTGGTTGGGATGGAATTGTTGATCCCATGGTGCCAGGTCTGGACTCAACCCTGGTAGTCATCTCCCACGTTGCCAGTGAGACTTTCACCCCTGGACGTCATGTCCCACATACAGGGGAAGGCAATGATTCCACATGTAGAGTTGGGCTTGGAGAGCCCAACTCCAGACGGGACCCATCACCAGATGGATCCTTGGTACAGATAAGTCCTGAAATCTAGAGGGCCCAGCCTCTCCAGAACAGCAGATGGTTTCATCTCTCTACCCCATATTAGTGACAGTCCCTTCCAGTATGAAAAGTTCAGAACTGCCATAGCCCAAATACCCCCCTAAAGAGAGGGATGGTAAAAAGGTGATGGTGGAATTATATAGTAAAGATAGAATTTAACAAATGAATATGAGTGCTGAATCATTAAACCGATACCTCTTTTAGTCTCCAGTATTTTAGAGCAGCTAGAAGTAAAAACCTAAGATTGTGGAATTGTAACCCATATCAAACTCTGAAATACGTGCTACAACTAATTGTGCTGCTGTGCTTTGAAATTTATTATTATTTTTTGTATATATGTTATCTTTCACAAAAAAAGAAGGAAAAAAGTTAATTGTGATGATAAAATATATTTAAGCCTTCTAGCCTCCTATATTTTGGAGCAGTTAGAACAAAAAAGTCTGAGAGTATTGTATCGTAGTCCATGACAAACTCTGGGATCTGTCCTGTAACTACTTGTTGAAGAGTGCTTTGAAAACTATTGCTTTTTCATTTCTTTGCTTTGTGTATATGTTATACTATACAATAAAAAAAGTAAAAAAAAAAAAAAAGAGGGTGGGGGAATTTATTAAGTTGCAAATTTACAGTTCTAAGGCCATGAGAATGTCAAAATTAAAGCAAGTCTATAAAAATGTTCAAATTAAGGCACCAACGAGAGGTTATCTTCATTCAAGACAAGCTGATGAAATTCAGGGTTTCTCACTCAAGTGGAAAGGCATATGGCAAACATGGCGACATCTACTAGCTTCCTCTCCAGGCCTCTTGCTTCATGAAGATCCCCCAGGGGTGTATTCCTTCTTCATTTCCAAAGGTCTCTGGCTATGTGGACTCTGTGGCTCTGGCTCTCTCTTGTGGCTCTATAAAGGGACTCTCTCCAAAATGCTTCCTCTTTTAAAGGATTCCAGTAAACGAATCAAAACCCACCTAGAACAGGTGGAATCACAACTCCATGGAAGCCATCTAATCAAAACTTACCACCAACAATTGGGTGGGTCACATCTCCATGGGAATAATCAAGAAGCTCCCAGCCAGTAGTATTGAATGAGGATTAAAGGACATCACTTTTCTGGGGTCCACCACAGATTCAAACCAGCATAGTGCTGTGTTACATTGATTGATTTTCTTGTGTTGAAACACCCTTGCATTCCTAGTATAAATCTTACTTGATCATGTCATATAATTCTTTTAATGTGTTATTGGATTTGTTTTGCTAGCATTTTGTTAAGAATTTTTGCATCTATGTTCATTAGGGTGATTGGTCTGTAGTTTTCCTTTCTTGTAGTGTCTTTTGTTTGTTTGCTTGCATGGGCAGGTGCCGGGAATCAAACCCGGGTCACCGGCATGGCAAGTGAGAATTCTGCCACTGAGCCACCGTTGCATCACCCTCTTGTAGTGTCTTATCTGGTGTTGGTATTAGAGTGATGTTAGCTTAATAAAATGAGTTAGGCAGTGTTCCTTTTTCCTCAAAAATTTTGGAGGAGTTTGAGCAGGATTAGTGTTAGTTCTTTTTGGAATATTTGATAAAATTCTCCTGTGAAGCTGCCTGGTCCTGGGCTTTTCTCTGTGGGGAGATTTTTGATGCCTGATTTAATCTCTTTACTTGTAATTGGTTTGTTGAGATCTTCTATTTATTCTAAAGTCAGTATAGGTAGTTCAAATTCTAGAAATTTGTCCATTTCTTCTAAGTTGTCTAGTTTGTGGCATATATTTGTTCATAGTATTCTCTTATGATTTTTAAAATTTCTTCAGGATCCATGGTTATGGCCCCCTTCTTATTTCTGATTTTATTTGCATCCTCTCTTTTTTTTTGTTTATTTAGCTAAACATTCATCGATTTTACTGATTTTCTCAAAGAACCAACTTTTGATTTTGTTGATTCTTTCTATTGTTTTATTGTTCTCCAGTGTGTTTGCTTCTACTTTAATCCCTGCTTTTTCTATTCTTTTATTTGCTTTGGGATTAGTTTTCTATTCTTTCTCCAAATTCTCCAGGTGAGAGTTAAGTCATCAATTTTTGTCTCTTCTTACTTTTTAATATAGGCATTTAGGGCAATAAATTTCCCTCTCAGCACTGCCTTTGCTGTATCCCATAAGTTCTGATATGTTGTGTTCTTATCATCATTCATCTCCAGATAATTACCAATTTCTCTAGCAATTTCTTCTTTGACCCACTGATTATTTAAGAGTTTGTTGTCTCTATGTATTTGTGAAAGCTCTGATTCTTTGGTGATTTTTGATTTCCAATTTCATTCCGTTGTGGTCATAGAAAGTGCTTTGGATAATTTAATCTTATTAAATTTACAAAGACTCAGTTTGTATCCCAGCATATTATCTGTCCTGGAAAACATTCTATGTGCACTGGAGAAGAATGTATATCCTGGTGTTTTGGGGTGTAATGATCTATATCTGTCTCTTAGGTCTAATTCCTTTATTAGATTATTTGTTATCTATTTCCCTCTTGAGCTTCAGTCTGGTTGTTCTGTCTATTGAAGTGTCCCACTATTATTGTTGAAATGTCTATATCTCCCTTCAGTATTGCTAATGTTTGCCTCATGGACTTTGGAGCTCCTTGATTGGAAGTGTAAACTTTTTTTGCATGTGCAGGCACCAAGAATCGAACCTGGGTTTACGGCACGGCAGGCAAGAACTCTGTCGCTGAGCCACCATGGCCTGCCCAGAAGTGTAAAACATTTATGATTGTTATTTCTTCTTGGTGAATTATCCTTTCTTTGTCTCTTGCGACAGCTTTACACTTAAAGTTTATTTAATCTGTTATTAGTATAGCTACTCCTGCTTTCTTTTGGTTACAGCTTACGTAGAACATCTTTTTCCATCCTTTCACTTTCAATCTAATTCTGTCCTTGGGTCTAAGATGCATCTCTTATAAACAGTATAGAGATGGAGTTTATTTTTTGATCCATTCTGCCAATCTGTGTCTTTAATTAGTGAGTTTAGTCTGTTAACATTCAAAGTTACTACTGTAAAAACAGTTCTGGAATCTACCATCTTATCCTTTAGTTTCTATTTGTCAAATCTATATGTTCTTTTCCCTTTCTCTCTCTTTATCCTTTAAATCACCATTACTAGTATTCTTCAATTCTGTGCCCTCCTCTAGTCTTCTCTCTCCTGTCTTCTTTTTTTCAGCTGATAGGACTCCTTTTAGTATTTTTTTGTAGAATAGGCCTCTTGTTGAGTAGTTCTCTTAGTCTTTCTTTGTCTTTGAAGATTTTAATCTTACCCTAAATTTTGAAGGACAACTTGACTAGATAAAGAATTCTTGGGTGGAAGTCTTTCTTACTCAGGCTCTTAAATATATCATACCACTGCCTTCTTGCATGATGCCGGTTGATTAGTCTGAACTCAGTTGTATGTGTTTTTCCTTCTACATAGTATATCACTTTTTTCACAATGTTTTCAACTTTCTGTTTCTCTTCAACATTTGAGAATTTGATTAGTATGTGTCTTGGAGTAGGCCTATTCGGATTTATTCTATTTGGAGTTGTTGGGCCTCTTTGATGTGTGTATTTATGTCTTTTTTAAGGGTTGGGAAATTTTCCCCAATTATATCTTCAACTAACTTTCCCAACCTTTTACTTTTCTCTTCTCCTTCTGAGACACTAATGATTCTTATATTTGTGTATCTCTTGTTGTCCAATATATTCCTAAGATCCATTGCCATTTTTTCCCCATCTTTCTTGCCATTTGTTCTTTTGCACGCTCTAGTTCAATTGTTCTGTCTTCTAGCTTACATATTCTTCCTTCTGCTTCTTTGAATCTGCTATGGTGTGTCTCCAGTATATTTCTAATTTGGTCTACTGTATCTTTCATCTCTGTGAGATGTGCCATTTTTCTATTTAATATTTTGAATTATTCTTTATGCTCTTTTTGTGTCTTCTTGATATCCTTTATTTCTTTATAAGTACCCTTTAGTAACTGTTCCATATTCTGTGTCCCTTCTGATGTTTTGATTTGATCATTTGGCTGGGCCATTTCTGCTTGGATATTCAGAATTTCATGGCATTTGACTATCTTAAGCAGGTTATTTTGCAAGTTGGTTTCCTTTGCTTGTCTAAAGTTTTGTATTTACTTGGTTTTGTATTGAGGATTTCTTTTGCAGTTGGTATGTCAGTAATTCACCACCAAACTAAGGCCTGGATCTCATGTATGGGGTATAATTTTACTTGAGGGCCAATTAAAACACACCACAGCAGTAGTAGACCCTAAAGTCAGAAGGAGATACCCCGAAATATATTGGGGATGGCTCAGACTGCTGCCCACAGAAAGGAAAAAAAAATTAAAAATAAAGAAAAGAAAATAGAATAAAAATAAGAAATAAAAACAACAAATATATGAAAATAAAATAACAATAATACAACTACTAAAGACTATATGTATATATAGAAAAAGTAAAGGAAAAAACAACAAAAAGACAAATCTAGAGAGATAGGCAGTCTGCCTGCCTGCACTTAGCACTTCTCGCCATCAGGTGGCGCTCCCAGGTACCGCCTCTCCTCAGGCTTGTGGCTCCAGGGACTAGCTGGAAAGATGGTGTGCATGGAGGACATGGTTGGGGAGCCCCGTCCCCAGCCCGTGGCCATGGGGCCAGGGAGCCAATCAGCATCCAGGGTGGGAGGAAGCAGCCAACCTGCAGCACCACACCCGACGGGACAGGACGTCCATTCCCGGCACCCACCTCCCACCCGGTGATCACTCCCAGTGCCCGGGTCTGTGTGGCTCTTCATGGCAGATGGCAAGCTCGCCTCCAGGGTCCCCGAGGGCGCTGCCAGCTGTAGATCTGCTCAGGGTGGACTCTCCACCAGCACCTGGGGCAGGCTGGAGTGGAGGGATGTCAGCTCCCTCCAATTCGCACCTCCCCAGGTGCCACTCCCCACCCCCCGTGGGGATCCCTGCCAGCCTGATCCACCCCACTCTCCCTGTCCTGATTCCCCACCCCTCTCCTCCCCCAAGCACCCTGAAGAGTCTCTTCAAATACTCACCCCTCGGGACCACAGTCCCAGTCATTCTCTCCCCATCACCTGTCTTGTCCCACCGAGCAGAGGTGACTTCAATCCATCCGGCTCCAACACCTTCCTGGAAGTTCTACTGCCTATAGTCTCTGTACTTTTAATTTAATATGAATGGCAATAGATGTGGAAATGTAATTTCTTGGCAATTTTTGAAGAACACAAGACTTCTGATTAAGATATGTGGGCATTTGAGGCCAAAATTCCATCAGTAAGATCACTCCAGTCATACTTCGCCTGATTTGAGAAAATCCATACAAATCTTTCTCAAGTTATGAACTCTTCACTAACGAATATCCATACAAAGAAATCCCATACTTGTAGACTGGCTCCCCGCCCCCTTCCTGCCCACCTTGGTGATACCTGGACTAATTTAAGGGCCATGAGATGCTTCTACCACCTTGTAGTCAATATGAATAACACATACCCCAAGTATTTTTTCAGGGTCATCCTACAACCAGTTCAGCTCTGCTCTGTTCAGTAAACATTTATTGAATTTACATGAAGGCCAGACACTATGATAATCCCTCAGAGGACAGATCTCCCTCTCTCCTTTTCCTTTGTCTTTTATCATTTATAATTCAGTTTATTTAACCACATGCCATTGCTTTATGGGGAGCAGACTCATATCTTCTTTAACCTTCCCTCACCTCCTTTCCTAAGTTCCCTTAGAAATGGTTATTTCTCTTCCCCTCCTTCCTTATGTCATTTATGCACCAGTGGTGACACTAATCATGACTTTACAGTAAAAACGTTATGCTGTTATACATTTTTTCCAAGAAAAGAGGATATAGTAAATTTTATGATTTTTTCCATGAACTTCCAGAAGCCTTGAAAGTTCCCAGAATTCCACAAAAAGACTTCTCTGTGCCTATGCTGCTTTTCTTTTCCTGAAGCACCAACATGCAAGAAAAAGATTTAGTATTATTTTCCTCTGTTTTCTTTAATATTTTATAGCAATAGTAAATGTTGCTTTTTTACTATTTTTCATCATAAAACAGATCATTTCAGCTCTATATTCAGCTAATTGTGGGTTAAACCTGCTTTCTTAAGATCACATAATCATCATTAGTAAAACTGTTTTTAGAGAGAATTCAATTCTGAGTGCAAAGAAGTAACTTAAAGCTTTTGAAATGCAGTCCACTTCAACATGAGTGCTTTCTGCAACTGAAAAAAAAAGATAAATTAAGGGCTATTTTATGTATTATATAAAAACCTTTACCTTATAGAATAATTTACCATGGAATCTCCAAATAATATGGTCTTCTCAATGCATTTTAATTGTTAAATTAAAATGTTAAAAGCAGAAGTAGTTATAAATCAAATGGAGTAAACAAAGATAAAACTAGGAAGAATCAAGAAAAGAATTTGAGAAGAATTACAACATTTCAGAATTGTATTAAATTCTGAATTGTACTAAATTCCTAGAATTCCTGGTGGAATTGCTAAATCAAAAGGTATGTGATTTGTAATTTTGATGGATATTACCAAGTTTCTCTCCATAAAGATCATAACAATTATATTTCTATTTTTTTAACCCCCCAACATGATTATTATTTATTTATACAGTCAATGCTTACTGGGTTTACCCACCCATTTACAGTTTTCTTTTCATTCCTTCCTCATCTCGGGCCTTTCATATGAGATCATTTTCCTTTTTCAAAGCACATCCTTTACAATTTCCTTTAGTGGGTTTCTGCTGGTGGTAAACTCCCTGTTTTGTTTGTCTGAAAATATCTTTATTTTCTCTCCTTCATGAAATAATTCTGAGCTGACAATTATTTTCTCTCAGCACAGTGAAAACCTTTCTTTGTCTTCTGGCTTCTATTGTTGATATGGAGTCAGGCCTCCTTCTGACTAACTCTCCTGAAGAGAGAGTTTTCTTTTCCCCCTTTGGCTGCTTTTAAGATTTTTCTCTTTGCATTTTAAAACTTATTGTTATTCTTTTAAGTTTTATTTTTCTGTTTTATTGGTTTGTCTTCTCTTGTATTTTTAGTTTCATTTGTTGTGTTTGGATATGGTTTTTTTTTTCCTTAGGATTTGAGAAGCCTGTGAAACCTGTGTATTTTTCTTTATTTGTTTTATTATTATTTCTGATATTGTCTTTTTAAATTATTTCTCTCCTCTCTTTCTAGGACTTTCATTAACTGTTTATTAGGCTTTCTTATTCTGTCTGTCTTTAACCTCTTCTCTGTGTTTTTTATTTTTTTTGTCTCTCTGTGCTGCATTCTAGATGATCTCTATTGACCAACATCCAATTCAGTAATTATCTCTTTAGCTATGTTTAACCTACTGTTAAATTATATTTGCAAAATTAATTTCAGTTACAGAGTTTTTCACTTTTAGATGCTTTATTTGTTTTTTTTT
>PVIY010058860.1:0-12279 GCA_004026745.1 Myrmecophaga tridactyla | reverse complement strand
GTGAATATTACTGAAAGGGGTTGTTTAGACCTCATCGATTAGCACTTCAAATATAAATAAGTTCTTGTGTGAATTAGTTCAGAGGTATGACACTTGTACAAAGAGTTAATAATGGAGGGGTATATGGGAGAAAATAGTTATTACATGCTATGGTCTATACTTAAACATAATGCATCGCTCTCTTTAAGCCCAACTCTGTAAGTGAAACCATTGCCTTCCCCCTTACGTGGGACATGACATCCAGGGATGAAAATCTCCCTGGCGACGTGGGAGATGACTCTCAGGGATGAATCCAGACCTGGCACTGTGGGATCAACATTGCCATCCCAACAGAAAGGGGGAAAAGAAGTGTAAATAATAAGGTATCAGTGGCTGAGAGAGTTCAGATAGAGTTGAGAGGCTATTCTGGAGGTCACTCTTATGCAAGCTTCAGTTAGACATTGCTACCTATCATAACCTGCCAAACCCCAACCAGGACCATTCCTACCAACCCTAAAAATACCTAGGGCAATATATAAGATTCTACAAAGTTTCCATGCACTAGGTAACTTTCCAAAACCTACAATCTCCAGACAGGTCCCTGGACGAGGTAAATCCTGAAATGCAGAGGGGCCAACCTCTCCAGAACATCAACTTGTTCCACCCCTCTATCCCTTATCGGCAGCCCCTTCCAACATGAAAAAGTTAGAATGGCCATGGCCTAAATGCCCCTAAAGAGTGGGAGAAAGATCAAAGGTGATGGTGGAATTATACAGAGAAGGTAGGGTTTAGAAATGAGTATGAGTGCTGAATCATTATAGTGATATTTCTTTTAGTCTCCAGTACCTTAGAGCAGCTAGAAATAAAAACCTAAAATTGTGGAATTGTAACCCATATCAAACTCTGAAAGCTGTTCTACAACTAATTATTGTGATGTGCTTTGAAAGTTACTGCTTTTTTGTATGTATGTTACTTTTCACACAAAAGAGGAGGAATATAGCCTGCTGCAAGCGGAGGGTAACGAGGTGGGCAGCCCCTCCCAGGGCAACGCAGCAGGTCCACAGGCGGCTAAACATAGGGTCGCCATGGCAATCTCGTTTCTGGGAAAATACTCAAAAGAACTGAAAGCAGCCCCTCAAATGGACATTTACATACTGATGTCCCCGGGACATTATCTGTGACGCCTGATGGACGGAGGTGGCTGAAGGGTGCATGGCTGAGAAGCAGAGGGTGTGCTGTGGGATGCTTAGGGTGGAATACCATGCGGCTACAGAAAGGGATGGAGTTGTGAGACACACAAGGTGAATCAACCTTGGGGACATTACATTGAGCAAAATAAGCCAGAAACAAAAGGACACCTATTGTATGGCTTCTTTGAGGGTACACTTATGGGAAAACTGGGGCCTAGGCTGTAAGCTCTTACAGCAGTCACATTTATTCCTTTGCTTTAATTGTTATTTCTAAATTCTGAGAAGGTGTGCTGTATGTGTACAGCCTGGTATTTTCCTGGAACTTTGGGTACCTGTGTGGCACCTAAGTCTCAGCGCTGGAGTTCTGTAGGAATGAAAGTCAGCATTGCCACATAAGCAACTGTTAAAGAAACCAAAAAGGAGAGGTAAGAATGAAGCCAGTCTGGTTGGGACTATGGTAAATCAGAATATAGGGTAAAAGATCATATTGTCTGTATTTTGGAACTTCACCCACTGTATGAGATCAAAAGAAGAGAGAGAGGTTTGTTTTGTCCAAAACCTAAATTTTCTGTAGCACTCAATATAACTTAACCTGTCTGGCCAATTTAGTTAAATAACCTGACCAAATGGAGCCTAGATTTGAGAACAAGGTCTTGAAATTCTATACAGCTTAATGTAATACCTGGATACATTCCAGAGAATGTTGCACAGAGAGTTTAAAAGTATTGGCAAAGTCCCTTGAGGGGCTGACAAAAAAATATGAAACTATTAAATTTTCCCACCTGGGAAATCCCTGATACTTTCTCAAATATTAGGGACTCCCAAGTTAATAGGCCAAGCCCTTGATCTTGAGGCTTGCTCTTATGAAACTTACTTCTGTAACAGAGATGCTAAGCCTATCTGTAATTATGCCTAAGAGTCACCTCCAGAGGACCTCTTTTGTTGCTCAGATGTAGCCTCTCTCTCTCTCTCTAAGCCCAGCTCTGCAAGTGAACCCACTGCCCTCCCTATTATGTGGGGTATGACATCCAGGGGTGAAAGTCTCCCTGGCAATGTGGGACATGGCTCCCAGGGGTGAGCCTGGCCTTGGCTCCGTGAGATTGGCAATGCCTTTCTGGTCAAAAGGGGGAAAAAAGAAATGTAACAAAGTAAGGCATCAGTGGTTAAGAGATTTCAAATAGAGTTGAAAGGCTATTCCGGAGGTTACTCTTATGCAAGCGTCAGCTAGTATTGCTAAATGCCATGGTATGCCAAGCCCCAACCAACAGGATTCCTATACATCCTCAAGAATACCCAGGTATCTATCTGAGGTTCTACAAAAGTTTCATTCACTAAGTTTATTTTTCAGAAACCTAAAACTTCCAGATGGTTCCTAGCCAGATAGCCCAGCCCTTCCAAGAGCAACCCTTCCCCTGAAGTTGACATCCCTTTTCAACGTGAATTAGCATGCCCAAATATCCCTAAAGATCAGGAGAAGGATCAGAGGAGGAGGAGTTATAACAGAGAGGTTATGGTTTAACAGATGAGTAGGACTGTTGACTATTGCACTGATATTGCTTGTAGGTCTTCAGTGGCTTAGAACAGCTAGAAGGAAGTACCTGAAATTTGGAACATAACCCATACCATATATATACATATATATGTATTTTTTTTTAACGTGGGTAGGTAACTGGAATAGAACTCATACCATACCTTAATGTTTGTCCTATAACTATTTGTTAAAATGCATTTTGAAATTTATTGCTTTTTTTGTATGTATATTATATCTCACAATAAAAAATGTTAAAAAAAAAAGTCACGCCCCTCCCTGGCCGCAGTTGATGGCCTACGTGTGGACCCAGCTGGGCTGTTGGAGGCTTTTCCCCCACTACTTGGAGTTAGGACTTGGGTAGCTGATAAGTTAGTCAGTATCACTGGAGGTGGGGCTGGTGAGGCTGTAAGAACAGGCAGCCATTTACCCCAGGATGCCAGAGGAGCATTAAGATCTGGGAATGAAGACAGAGAGAGGCACCAAGACAAAGTGAATGCACCAGAGAGAAGCAAACCAAGAGCCCACATGGACCACAGAGGGCCGGGGAGGAGCCGCCTTGGCCTGGGGTCTTCCGGCCTGGTTCGGGCCCTGGGAAATCTGGGGCAACTTTTCCTCCCTGGGCTGCCCCAGGGAACTCTGCAAACTCCTGTTTGCTCACAGCTGCTCTGCGTGGATTCCATTACTTGAAAACACAACGTATGTGACTCTGGCACCTTCCTCGCTGGTTCCACTATCTGAGTGCTTAGTGATGCTTTTCTGTAAGCCTGAACGTGCCCAGCTTGAATGCCTTTGCCCACTCTTCCACAATTTAGAAACGGCACAGTCTGCCCTTGAATGGAGATTTTCACTAATAATTTGAATAAAACTCTGTTATGACATTCAAGACGGGAGTCCAGTTGCCTTTTCAACTATTCTGTTGGTTTAGAGTCGCCAGAGTTAGCAAATAAAAACACAGGGCAGGGCGGTGCGATGGTGGCTCATGGCAGAGTTCTCACCTGCCATGCCGGAGACCCGGGTTCGATTCCCGGAGCCTGTCCATGCGAAAAAAAAAAAAAAAAGGAAAAGACACAGGGCACCCAGTTAAATCTGAATTTCAGAGATGAACGATGAATAGTTTTTAGCACAAGTATTTTCCGTGTGATATTTGGAACATACTGGCACTGAAAATTACTATTTATTTATCTGAAATTCAAATTTTAACTGGACATCTGGCATTTTATCTGGGAACCTGACTTGGTTTTTCCAAGCCTTGGGGTGGAGCGAAAGTTGCCGAATCACCACGTTCTGCTTAAGAACCCCTTGGGGGGTCAGGGGGTGTTACAACAGATTTGATCACTACAAGGCCCAGACAGGAAGCAATCTAGCCTGTTTTTTCCCTTTCTTAAATAATTTTTCATTCAGTAAGGAAAGCAAAAAGCCGAAACTAACCAAGTTACTCACCAGTGGGTGACATTTCCCGGATTGCTCCAAGCAGGAAGTTATCGGTTCACAGTCAATCCCGTTACCTCGGAATCCCTCCTTGCATTCACAGTTGTTCTGTAATTCCAAGAACAGAGTCAAAGGGTCCTTGGAAATGTGCATTGTCTCTCTTCTGGGATCAAAACCCCATGTCGCCACGGCCGCCTGGCCCCACTGAGAAGGCACTTTGGCTTGTCACATTCCACACCGCACGTTGCGCTCTGACATTTCCTCCCTTTCCCGAGGTCATTGGCACAGAAGGGCCACATAGAGACGGTCCCAGAGAGAACTGGGCCCCAGTGAGCACCGCACTGCAAATGTCGGACCCCTCGGGACAGCCCGGCATGGCCCGCTGCTGGCCTGCGGGGCGCTTTGTGCAATTAGGCAAAGGCATCCGCTCTAAGCAGGAGAATTTGAGTAAGTCACCGTCTCCCTGGACAACCTGTGGGCATCTGGCTCGCAGGTGACAGCACCTTCATGCCACAAAAAAGCCCTTCCTTCCTCTGGGGACTTAGCCTGCCCAGGGCGCGTGACTGTGAGAGGGTCTGGGTTGCATTTCAGCCTCCACTCGCACCTCGGCGGCTCTCCGGCCAAGCACAGCTGCACCCCCGCAGCGGCTAGACTGATGGAGGTCGTAAAATGTGGAAATGTGTGTCTAAGTGCAGAGGAAACAACAAAATTGTGCAGGTGATTGCAACGCTGTACAGGGGGCGGGGGAACCAAACCTGTGCATGAACACCAGAAGAAAAAATACTCCAGCATACAAATGGTGATCGTGGGGCAACCTGAGAGCGATTTTAATTTTCCCTCCTTTTTTTTCCCCCCAAATTTCTTCCACTATCATGCATTCTTTTGAAATTTGAAATATAATGAAAGGTGGAGTCATGCCTTCAATTTGGGGAAAAACAGGTATAGATCAACTGACTATTAAGGCACCAACCAACTTAAACTGCTTCAATTTAGAGAGGAAGACAAAGCACAGATGCATGAAAAGCAGTTTAGAAGGGACCAGTCTTGGCGCACACTGAAAAACTAGAGATATTATAAGTCAAATGGATTAACTGGCACGTGTGATACTGTGGAGTGAGGAGGGGAGGGCAGTGCTCTGCAGGACCCTTCCCCCTTCCTCCAGCCTCGGGGCGCCTCACGGGAGGGGCAGAGCGGGAGGGGGGAGATGAGGAGCTGCCTGCGCAAAGGACCGGGGACGGGGGGACGGGGGCGAGGCGTTTGGGACCCAGGGGCGGCACAGGTGAGCCGTGTGTTCATGGCAAGAAGTGAACAGCTTCAATCAATGTATTTTATCTTTGATAGGTGTTATTTCTTGGTATAATTTAAAAGGTAAATATATGTCTTACATACAGGCATACCAGTTGCAGAATGAAATGTGTATGCAATTTAAATATATGTGCATGTATACGGGACTGTGCTGGACCAGGCTCTGCTGGGGGGGAGTGGCCAAAACCCGTGCCCGCATGGGGGGTCGAGGGGGCACCTCTCAGGAGCCCCCCCCCCCACATTCCAGCCGCCGCGGCCTTTAACGCCTGCCAGCTTGTCTCTTCCCCATGGCTGTCTTACTTCCGTATTCTCAGAGCCTGGCCTGGGCTGTGGAGTGAACGGCTGAGAGGACGGATGAAAAAGCAGGAGCAGCTCCACTCACTCAGGCCTGCGTGGGTTTCACTATTGGCTTTCTAAGTTGGCTTTGGTAGGCCCAAAGGCTTAAGACTGAGGTGAAAGGAGAGGATAACAAGGGTCCTGAATCTTAGCCACTTTGGGAAGAAAGAATGTTCTTTTTTTGAACGGGAAAGCCTCATTAAAAATAAAGATAGTGAGATGGCTAACAGTTCTACAGCAGCTTTGTCATTTAAAAATATTTTATAGCCCAAAGAGGCAGAGGTGGGCGCTAGGGGCTTCACTCTTTGGTACCCATGTGTCTGGGTTAACTTGCTTCTCAAGGAAAGCCCCCCAAGGAAAGCCCACTCAATCCCCTTCCCGCCGTGCGGTTGTCCGACTGCTGGTGTGTGCACAGATGCCCGAGGGGTGGGGGTCACAGGGGTGGGGGCCGGGTGATGCCCTAGCACGAGGCGAGGCTCCACCACCAGCGGGATGTCGTGAGAGCCGGAAATGCATCTCCCAAAGAGCAGAAAGTAATTTGGTGGGTTTCTCAGAAAAGTTCAGCCTTAGATCATAAAAGTGAGAAGGTGTAGTATGATTCAGAAGAAAGGGGCGCAGGGAAACCTGTGGCCTTGCCCCCACCCTCTGCCCTCCTTGGCTTTTTCAGGCCACACCCACTTGCCCCCTCTTTGTGATGGTGGGGGCTCTGGGGCTCGGTGGGGAGGGGGCTTGCCCGCAGTTACCTCCCCCCTACCCCGGGGCTGCCTAACTCCTCGCCTTCTGTGCGGGCTCCATGGAAGGAGGGTGAGTGAGTGTGCCGCGGCCGAGAAGCCACGGTGTGCGGCAGAGACGCGAGGAGCCACCCCGGGCTGGCAGCAGGGCAGACGGCCTAGGTCTCTTGCACCGTGATTTATTTTCTGTGTGATCTGGACAAATGGCTAACTCAGCCTCTCTGTGCCTCAGCCTCCTCCTCCTCAAGGAGAGATAGCATCCTAGGTTTGTGATGACAATGACTCCATTCTCATCGCAACAAAGCATAAAAAGCAACAGTAAAAAGCAACAGACACTGCAAAGCTCCCGTGTCTAGGGGAGAGGGAAAAGCCACTGGTGGGAGCCCGTGTCCTCTTTGCCATCGGCCGTGCACACTCACCTGCCCTGGGCCCACGTGCAGGCAGGTGGCGTTGCTGTGACAGCCACCGGCGCCGGGCAGCAGGCAGTTGTTGAGCTGTGAGCAGTCTCTCCCGCTCCCCGTCCACCCCGGCCGGCACAGGCAGCTGTGGGCGCCTGGGCCAGTTTTGATGCATTCTGCCTGTGGGAGGTAAGGAGAGAGCACGGCTCCTGCGCCTCAGGCCAGCCGCCCGGCTCCGCAAGTAACAGGGATTTCCAGAAGTGTATTCTCGAAACGCGGATGTACATTCAGGGCAGTGGACGTGATGGAAACATATTTGTATTGAGGTCAGTGGAGAAGACGAGGTGATTTTAAAGGGCACAACTGCTTGGAGCTGGCCAGCGACTGGCCACTGGTGCCAACGTCGTCACACCATTTAACGAGCCAGGGACTGTTCTGGATAGTTCTGCAGGTTTAACAGTCCTGCTGACGGGGCTCTGCTATTATCTCAGTTGTATAGATAAGGAAACTCAGGCTCCGAGGAGTGAAGTAACTTGCCCAAGGTCACACAGCTACAAAGAAGCAGGAACCTGAGTCTTATAGCGCCAGGGCCCAAGCACCCAGCACCCCACACCTCCCAGGTCCTCCCAGGATGACCACAGCAGGAGGCCAAAGGACAGGGTGGGGGAGGACACAGGGACAAGTGGAACTGTGGGCAGGAGGCTGTCTGAGGTGGGTGGGACTCGCCCACGGGGAGTCTGGTGTGCGGTGGGCAGGGGCAAGGTATTCAAGTCTGGATTTCCTCTCTGTGCTGGGGGAAGCTTTGAAGGGGTTGAAGCATGGGGGAAATAAACCCCGATTCACTTCGAGCCGTGCTGGCTGTTGTTTGGACAATGTACTGAGGGTAAGAAAACAGAAGCAGGAAGACCAATCAGTAAGCCATAGGCAAGGGTGAAGATCCTGGGGTCAGAGTGGTGTTGTTGATGATGGTGATATTCAAGGGGTATTCGTGAAGGCAGTGGTGGGCTCTGGCCACATCCCTAACAGGAGTAGAACTTTGGGCAAGTCACTTAACCTCCCTGGGCCTCAGTTTCCTAATCAGGAATATGGGGATAACAATATCTGCTTTACTGGGTTGTGGGAGGAACAAATGACATCATGTATATTAAATTCCCAAATAAGCTGAAAAATTTGATTCAAGAGTTCATGGCTGTTGATCTCAATACCTGACTCGCAGGTTGCATTTTTAGGAACCCAAAGTTCCCTGGAGCTGGGGCAGCCCCTGGACACCTGCACTTAGCAGTGGAGGCTTGGAAGGCGCCTGGGGAACTCTACAGCGAGTCCTCCTGGCAAGGCTCACGCAGAAGCTGCAGCATGTGAGGCAGGATCAGCTGCGGCTTCTGGAAGGCAGGTTCCCCGGAAGGGCACACTCACATTGGGGCTACAGACCCCTGGGCTTAGTCCCGAGCAAGGGTCCATTTCTGAGCAGAAGATCCCATCACCTTCGTATCCGGCTTTGCAGATGCAGCTGCAAAGGAGAATGCACAAAATCAGATTAAAGGAGCCATGCGTGGGCACTGGGCAGGGCACTGTCCCCACGGCTCGGACGCGGTGGCTCCTCTGCTCCACCGGCCTGCAGCGAGCCTCTGTGCAGCTGTCCTGCCCTGCCCAGCCATGTCCTAGCCCAGCGGGGGACAACGTGACCTCCTCCTCTGGTGTGGGCAGTGCGAATCCTCAGGGGGCTCCCCTCCCTGTCCATTCTTTGGTCCCTCGGGCTTTCTCTCCTCTAGGCAGAGCATCTTCAGGAGCCTAGTTTCGTGCCGACGTGGCTTCCTCACCCACCACCCTCTCAAAGTGCCCACCAGGACACTGGCCATTAGATGCACGGCCATCACTCCTTTTTTCTCAACAAATTTGTAGTGCGTGCCCTGCGTAGGCATCAGGGACGCCACGGGAATCCATCCTGCTCATTCAGGTTTATGGGTCTCCAAAAATGAACAAAATAACTGTCCATTTCTCCAGGCTCCTGTCTGGTGGTCCTTCCCCGCATGGACTTTCCTAGGCCCTGTAGAACACATGGACTCACCTCTACAGTCTTCTGGGGGTGATTTAAGAGTAATTTGGGATATATGGGGTTTTGCATTAAGAACTGAGATAGACCCTAACATCTTAGGGAGATGCGTTTCCATCACTCAATCGTGGGGGCCAGGGGGGACATAGCCCCTGGCCTCACGCAGCCTACGTTCCAGAGGGGAGACAGGTCCTAGACAAGGAAGCAAATAGCTCTGCAATTAAGAAAAGTGCTGTAGGGCAGCTGCCCTGGCTCAGCAGGCAGAGCTCCGACCTGCCGTGCTGGAGGTCTGGAGTTCGATCCCTGGTGCCTCCTGCCCATATGCAAATTTAAAAAAAAAAAAAAAAAAGAAAAGTGGTGTAAAAATAGGGCCTGAGAATTACAGATATTCTCTGCGTCACTCAGGATTTTTTGGGTGGTTACTGCCTTTGAACCAGACATTCCCAGAGAGGGAAATTTCGGCCGGCATTCTCTGTGCCCCACAGCTTGTGTCAGACAGTGTAACGGAGATACGTGACCCACTGAGACCAGTCTGCTTTCACAGGTTGCTGACATCAATGCTCCTAGGAAGTAGAGGCTTTTTAAAGGGCTGGAAAATTGGCCAACAAACCTTCGCTTCCTTAAGTGATATTGGTTGTTTCTGTGACTAAGCTTCTGTTAGAGTCTAGCCCAGTGCTGGATGCTTTCGCTCAGTTTTTCTAACCTCCACAGTTGCCCAGCAAGGCAGGTGACATCATTTTTCCTGCCCAGGCGAGGGCACTGAGGTGCAGAGAGTTTAAGTAACTGGCCCAAGGCCACACAGTTGGTGAGTTTCACAGCGGAAAATGCTGCGATTGGAACCAGCTCCGTGGGAGGCTTTTCCCCACCAGAGCCACCTTGTCAGCTGGAGAGACTGGCCTCAGTTTACCAGGAAATGATCAAAGGCTGTGGCCTGGAGGGCCTACCTTGCCGTGCCATTGCTGTCCTCGCAGCTGGCGTGGACGTGGCAGAACTGTGCACGCGGCCCACATGCTGAGGTCTGCGTGTCACAGAACCTTCCAGCAGAGCCGTCCCTGCAGGTGCCGGAGAGGCAGGCCCCGTCGCTGTCGATCCTGCTGTCGCACACGCCGTGCCTGCAGAGGCATTCTGGAGGGGGAGGAAAAGGGGCACTCAGGCCCGGGAGAGTACGCGAACAGGGGGCCATGCACCCCAGAGTTGGGGCCGCCCTTCCTGGGCGCAGGCTCTGGGGCCTGGACGGCTGCTGCGCTGAGCGCTATGGTGGGAGGCCCGTCTGGAAGCAGGTCCCTTTCGGGGTGCCCACAAAGACATGGTTTCTCCACGCCGACTCAGGCCTGGCGTGGGGCTCGTGCGCTCGCTCCCTGCACTTTGTCACGGCAGACCGGGGATGGCCAGCGGTCGGGATTTGGCCCTGGCTTTGTCCTGGGGTCTGAGCCAGCCTGACGCCCGAGCTGCCCAGCTGCTAGTGGTCACCACAGCCCGGGAAGGGGGTTCTTTTATAGCCCCTCCTCTAGGTAAGGAAACTGAGGCCCGGGAGGTGACGCCACTCGTCCGCCCAGCTGCCCCGCTCCGAGGCGGGATTTGAGCCCTGACCTCCAGGTCCATTTCCCGTCGTGACTGTAGGGGGGTAGGTTGTTATGACCCCGCCACCTGCCCATCCCTGGGTCACTCTATCAGTGTCCGGTTCCTCTGCTTTGATCGTGGGTCCCCCAAGCCCACGGACGCAGCTCCCCGGCCTGGCAGGGGGGAAAGGACACACACAGAAATGAGCAGCTGGGAGCCAAGGGTTGAGGGGCTCAAAATGCAACCAGAGGTGACGGAGCCTGAGGTTTTGCTCCAGAAGAGGTCATCTGGGAAGAAGAGGAGAAGAGTAAGTGTGGGGAGGGAGGAGCAAGAAAATCATGGCCGGAATGAAAGCAAAATTGAAAGCAAAAAAGAGTTTTTACAAACTTTTAAGGAATTCAGGGTTTAGTTTGCCAGGAATAAGATGCCAGAAAGAAGAGGAGGCTCCTGTATGACAAAAAAATGCCAACATGGTCAGGCACCGTTTTTCAGGCACCCCTCAGAACCCCTTATTTGGCAAAAAGACGGTGGACGTAGGATTCAGAATCCCTGACTCCTTTCTGCTCTGGTTCCTGCCTACCGGGAGAGGTGGCCATGAGGACCAAACATGGCAACTGACGGGAAGGCTTGGGTGTTTGCAATGAATGAAGGGGGCTAGAAGTGATAACAGGAACGGCTTCATTTATCAATCACTTGCGTGGTTCACTCAGTGCTGAAGCCCTAATTCATGATCTAATTTAATCCGGCCAACAACGTATGACATGGGTACCAATACTCTCTGCACTTTATAGATGGGGAGACTGAGGCCCAAGGAGAGACCTTCACTAGCTCACATAGCCAGCAAGTGAATGGCTTTACCTCTACATGGGTCCGACTCTGCCACCGTGGGGAAGCAAGCACGTACCCGCTCATTGTTAAGTTCTATCATTAAGCTCGAATGTTAAATTAGAAATACATATTTAAAACCACACACACACATATATACTTACATATATACATGGTGGCATTTTAAAGAATATAATGCCTTTTCAATAATTACACAGCTGCATTTGTCGATTTCTACTGCGGATTTTCTCACGCTCTGCTGGCATCGTGACATCATGTCACTGAACTTAAGCCACAACGGCAGTCATAAAGGGCAGCAGCGGATGTTCGCAGGGCACAGCCCATGCACGCCTGTCCCCATCTACGAGGAGCCCAGCACTGTGCACCCCGTTTACAGGAAACCAGGCACGGGGGGTGGGCACAGAGCCACTATGTGGGTGTGGGGGACACCTCGAGAGAGCGGCTCTCCACCGCAGCTGCCCCTTGGAGCCCTTAGAAAGGCGGGTTCTCAGGCCCCACCCAGGCCTGGTCAGTGGGAATCTGTGCCAGCCGGAACCCGGTTTGGGAACCAGTGCTGGACAGTGAGGGACCCCAGGCCTGTGCCAGCGGCCACAGCTCATGAGAGGGAGGGGTGCCACTTACGTCGGTCGCACCGAGGTCCATACTTCTGGGCGTCAGAGCAGAGGTGACAGCGCGAGCCCTGGAAGCCGGCCTCACATGTGCACGTCCCGCGGCCACCGCGGCCGTCTTCACACTGCGAGCCGAGGCCAGCGTGAGCGCCTGACGCAGGGGTGCCCGTGTGCCGCGCTCTCACTCGGGCTCAACGCCACCCATGCTAACCCCTGGGGCCGGGCCGCTGACATCCGGGAGTCCCTCGGGGATACCCGAGGGCACCAAAGGGCAAAGCGGGCGGGGTGGCCTTTGGCGGGCTCCTACTTGTCCCGCT
>PVIY010058859.1:0-12286 GCA_004026745.1 Myrmecophaga tridactyla | reverse complement strand
TGTCTTTTAGCAGATTCCAGGGAACTTTCAGAAACATTTTAACTCTGGAAAAGACTTAAAGCTGTTTAATGAATTTCTCCAAAAATGATGTGTTTAAATTTTTATTGGCCATTTACCTTTCTTGTTTCTATTTATCTATTGATATTTGAGGTATTTGAATACAAATCGATTTTCATTTCAATCTGGCAAATTCCTTCTTTTTCCTTTAGTCTTTTAACTTACAATTAAATTCTTCAAACTATATTTTGCCTTTTGGTGAAAATAAATTTTAATTCTAATGCAATTATTTTCACCACACTTTTCCTATACCAGTTACATCTTTTGTATCTTGTTTAATAAATCTCCCATATCCATAACTCATTAAGACATACACCGATCATTTCTTCTAAATGTGTACAGTTTTCCTCTTCACATTCAGTATTTTAATTAATCTGGAATTTATTTCTGATTGGCAGTAGAGTTCTAATTATTTTTTCCACAAAATAAAGATTCTCTCAGCACCATGTATTGAAAGTACATTTTTTTCTATTATTCTCAGTACAATTTCTATTATATTTCCATTTTACAAAGGTATGATTCAGTAATTCTAATTCTCTTCTATTGCTATGTTGGTCTAAATCTGAACAAATGCCATACTGTCTTAACTGATATGCTTTATAGTAAGCCTTCAAATGTGCTAAGCATCTTGCCTTCATTCTTTTTCTTCAAAATTACTTGTTTAGATTTACCATTTGCCTTACATATACAAATTTTAGAATTA
Source organism: Myrmecophaga tridactyla (assembly GCA_004026745.1). Taxonomy (NCBI): domain Eukaryota; kingdom Metazoa; phylum Chordata; class Mammalia; order Pilosa; family Myrmecophagidae; genus Myrmecophaga; species Myrmecophaga tridactyla. The sequence continues at coordinate 11,526 of PVIY010058859.1, read as the reverse complement.
GTATTCAGGTCAACTGAAGAACCTGCTGGTTTTTTTTAAATTGGAATTGAGACCTATATATCATCTAAGCAATAATTGACCTCCTATAGTAATTAGGCATCTAATCCATGAACATCGTATATATCTACACACATAAAAGCTTTCACAGTATTTTCAATAAGGCTTTATGATTTTTTCTTTATATATTTTGGATTAATTTTGATATATGTATTTCTAAATACCCATTTCTTGCTTTTGTAAATGCTAAAGTACATTTATTTTTTACCATTTGTTTCTGGTGTGTAAAATGCAATTGAAAGTGTATATTGATCAAAGGTATATATTTTATCAGTCTTACTAATATCTCATTTCAAATTTACATGTAGATAGTTTGGAGTTTTATATTTAGAAAAATCATAATATAAGAAACTATCACTGATGTTTTTTTTCAATATTTATGTTTTTTATTATTTTCTAAATTTATGATGCTGGCTGTGACCTTTAATAAAATATTAATAGATGAGGAAATAGAAACTATATTTATTTTGTTCCTGACATTTGTGATGCATCCTCATTCATAAGGAAATCTTTCACAGATTTTCAGTAGAAAATATTATCATGTGAATGAAGAACAGTTTTATAACTAGTTTACTAATAGTTTTTTACAGGAAATCGATTTTTTTTTAAATTGAGTTTTGTGAGTTTAAAAACATTTTTTTTTTATTTGACAGAAAACTCTCCCTTCACCTGATTATTTTTAATCTACATTCTATCTCTATCAATTTGGTATTTGTAGCCATCTCTTATAAGTGATATCACACAAATATTATCCTTATGTTCTTGCTTATCTCACTGAGCATGTTTCCAAGGTTCTTCCATGTTGCAGCATAGAAGAACTTTATTATTTCCTTATGGCCAGATAATATTCCATCGTGTGTATTTACCACATTTTGTTTATCCATTTTATTTGTTTATGAGCATTTGAGTTGCTTCAAGCTTTTGACTACTGTGAATAATGCCACTATAATACTAGTGTACATGTATCTGTGTGTGACATCACTCTCTTTGAGTATGTACTTAGAAGTGGTATTGCTGGTTCAAATATTTCTTATTGTAAATAACATATCTACAAGGCAAAGAAAGAAAAGAAACAATTATTTCAAAGCACATATCAAGAAGTAATTACAGAACAAGTCACAGAGTTTGTTATGTGCTACTATTCCACCACCTCAGATTTTTCCTTCTAGCTGTTCCTGAACACTGGAAGCTAGAAGGAATGTTAATAAAGTGATTCAGCACTTGTACTCATTTGCCAAATCCTATTCTCTCTGTCGCACCTCTTCCTCCTCCTTTGTTCTTTCTCTCAATCTGTAGGAATCTCTGGGCAATGTTCGCTATGACTTCAATCAGCAGCACTCTCAATTTTAGACAATTGTCATTAATCTTTATAGGAGTGATAATAGCAGAATCATGCAGTATCTACCCTTTTGTGTCTGTCTTATTTCACTCGGCCTTGTGTCCTCAAGGTTCATCCATGTTGTTCATATGCTTCAGGACCTTATTTTATCTTAATGCTGCATAATATTCCATTGTATGTATATATCACATTATATTTATCCATTTGTCTGTTCATGGACATTTGGATTGTTTCCATCTTTTGGAAATTATGAATAGTGCCACTACTAACATTGGTATGCCAATGTCTGTTCATATCACTGCTTTCATCTCTTCTGGGTATTTCCAGGTTGTAAGGTAACCCAATATTTAGCTTTCTGAGGAATCAGCAAACTGACTTTCACAGTGGCTGTACCATTATACGTTCCCACCAAAAGTGCATAAGTGTTTCAATTTCTCCACATCCTCTCCAACATTTGTATTTTTCTGTTTGTTTTATAGCAGCCATTCTTATAGGCGTGAAGTAATATCTCATTGTAGTCTTGATTTGCATTTCTCTTCATGTGCTTTCTAGCCATGTGTAGTTGCTCTTCAGAAAGGTGTCTATTCATATCCTCTCCTCATTTCATAATTTGGTTGTTTGTTCTTTTGTTGTTGAGCTGTATAACTTATGTACAGAGGATATCAAGCTTTTATCGGATGTGTAGTTTCAAAATATTTTCTCCCATTGAGTTGGCTGTCTCTTCACCTTTTTGACAAAGTCCATTGAGGCACAGAAGCTCTTGATCTTAAGGAGTTCCCATATGTCTATTTTTTCTTTCACTGCTTGTGCTGTAAGTGTAAATTTTAAGACTCTACCTCCTATCACTAGATCTTGAAGGTATAGTCCTGCATTTTCTTTTAGAAGTTTTGTGATACTGGCTCTTACATTTAGGTTTTTAAATCCATTTTGAATTAATTTTTGTACAGGTTGTAAGATAGAGGTCCTCTTTCATTATTTTGTCTATTAATATCCAATTCTCCCATGTCCATTTATTGAAAAGACTTTTCTGTCCCAATTAAGTGGATTTGGGGACCTTATCAAAGAACAATTGTCCAAAGATTTGATGGTCTATCTCCACGCTCTTGATTCAATTCCATTGCTCAATACTTCTATCTTTGTGCCCATACCGTACTGTTTTGACGACTGTTGCTTTAGAGTAAGCTTTAAAGTCAGAAAATGATAGTCTTCCCAATTCAGTCTTCATTTTAGGATATCTTTAGCCATTTGGGGTCTCTTTCCTTTCTAAATAAATTTGATAACTAGTTTATTCAAGACTTTAAAGTAGGTTGTTGGGATTTTCATCAGTATTGTATTGAATCTATAGATCAGTTGGAGTAGGCTTGACTTCTTATTAGCATTCAACTTTCTATCCATGAGCATAGCATGTCTTTTCATCTGTTTAGGTCATTTTAAAAAATTTCTTTTAGCAATGCTTTGTAATTTTCTGTGTACAACTCCTTGACATCCCTGAGTAGGCTTATTCCTATGTACCTGATTGTTTCAGTCGCTATTTTGAATGGAATTTTTTCATTAATTTTCTTCTCAGATAGATTGCTTGTGTATAAAAACATTGCTGAGTTTTGCACATTAATCTTATATCCCATCATTTTGCTGAATTTGTTTATTAGTTCAGGTAACTTTGTCATAGATTTCTCAGAGTTTTCTAAATATAGGCTCATGCCATCTGCAAATAATGAAAATTTTACTTTTTCTTTTCCAATTTGGATACATTTTGTTTCTTTCTCCTCTTTAATTGCTCCAGCTAGGACTTCTAGAACAATGTTGAATAATAGCAGTGACAATGGATATCCTTGTTCCATTCTCGATCTTGGGGGAAGACTTTCAGTTTCTCAATATTGAATATGATATTGGCCATGGGTTTGTTTTATATGCCCTTTTTGATACTGAGAAAGTGTCCTTCAATTCCTACCTTTTGTAGTGTCTTATTAGGAAAGAATGCTGGGTTTTCTCAAATGCTTTTTCAGCATCAACTGATATGATCATGGGAATTTTCCTTTACAATTTGTTAATGTGGTGTACTATATTGATCGATGTTCTTGTTGTTGAACCACACTTGCATTACTGGTATAAATCCCACCTGGTTGTGGTGTATAATTCTCTCAATGTTTTATCATTGGATTGGATTTATTAATATTTTGTTGAGAATTTTGCATCTTTGCTCATTAGAGAGATTAGTCTGTAGTCTTCCTTTCTTGTAGCATCTTTATACAATTTTGGTGTGAGAATGAAGTTAGCTTCGTAAAATAAGTTAGTTAATATTCCTTTATGCTCAATTTTTTGGAAGAGTTTGAGCAGATTAGTGTTCTTTTTGGAATGTTTGATAAAATTCCCCTGTGAAGCCATACTGGACTTTTCTTTATGGGAAGATTTTTTAGGATTGATTTAGTTTGTGTATTTATAGGAATTTGTCCATTTCATCTAAGTTACCTTGATTGTGGGCATGTAGTTGTTCATAATAATCGCATGTGACCCTATTTTTCTTCAGGATCCATGGTAGTCACCACCCTTTCATTTCTGATTTTGTTTATTTGTGTCCTCTCTCCCTTATTTTCTATGTTTGTCTAGTTAGGAGTCCATCGATTTTATTGATTTTCTCAAAGAAACATCTTTTGGCTTTGTTAGTTCTTTGTATATCTTTATTGTTCTCTAGTTCATTTATTCTGATTTAATCTTTATTTCTCTTCTTTTATTTGCTTTGGGATTAGTTTGCTGTTTTTTGAATTCTCCGAGTGAGCAATGAAATCCTCAACTTTTGCTCAATCTTGTTTTTTAATATAGCCATTTAGAGCAATAAATTTCCCTCTCAGCACTGTCTTTGCCTCATTTCATATATTCTCATATGTTGTGTTTTCATTATCATTTATCTCCAGATATTTACCAATTCCTCCAGCAATTTCTTCTTTGAAGCACTGATTATTTAAGTATGTATTGTTTAATCTCCATATATTTATGAAAGCTCTGTTTCTTTGGTGATTATGAGTTTCCAGCTTCATTCTGTTGTGATCAGAGAAAGTGCTTGGATAATTTCAATTTTATTAAATTTACAAAGATTTAGTTTGTATCCCAGCATATGATCTATCCTGGAGAATGTTTCACGTGAGCTAGAGAAGAACTGGTATTTCAAGGTGTGGTGATCTATATATCTATTAGATCCAATCCATTTATCACATTGTTAAGGTTCTCTATTTCTTTGTTGATTCCCTGTCTGGTTATTCTATCTATAGTAAAGAGTGGTATACTGAAGTCTCCCACAATTGTTCTTAAAATGTCTATAGCTTTCCTCAGTTTTGTCAGTGTTTGCCTCATGAAATTTGGAAGTCCGTTATTAGTCTTTTGTGTAGTCTAGTTCAATTGTTCTGTATTCTAGTTCACTTATTCTTTCTTCTGCTTCTTTTTTTCTGCTATCATGTGACACCAGTATATTTCTAATTTGGTCTACTGTATCTTTCATCTCTGTGAGATCTACCATTATTCTATTTAATCTTTCAAATTCTTCTTTATGCTTTTCTGGTATCTTCCTGATATCTTTTATTTCTTTATAGATATTCTTGAGTAGTTGTTCCATATTCTGTGTCCCCTCCAGAGCTTTGACTAGGTCATTGGGCTGGGCCATTTCTGTTGGTACCTTTATGTGCTTTCTGATTTTCTGTCATGTTCAGGGCATCTGATTATTTTAATAAGATTATTTTGCAAATTGGTTTCCTTCACTCATCTAAAGTTTTGTATTTATTTGGTTTTATGTTGCAGGCTCCCTTCTGGCCCCTTGATTTGTCAGTAATTCCCAAAAAAATCAAGGCCTGGATCTCATGTTGGGGGTACAATTTTACTTGAGGGTTTACTAAAATCTAAGCCAGTGTGGCAGATTTACCATGTGGCAGAATACCATGCCCAAGACCCATGCTCAATTCCAGGCCCTTCACCCTGCCCCCCCCAAAAAAAGAAAAAAGAGAAATAATAAATTAAATACATAATAAAATGTTTTTAAAAATCCACAACAAAAAAAGCACCACTTATCAATAGTAGTTCATATTGGAAATAAATTCAGATTGGTGCCCTCAGAAGGGATAGAAAATATTTTGTTTGTTTAAAAAGTGAGAAAATAAAATAGAATAATAAAAAATAGAAATACATTAATAAAAATGAATATATAGTATATACAAATAATTATAATAAAATATATTTATAGAACAATATATTAAAACAAAGGAGGGAAAAAAGAAAAAAGAAAGAAAAAAACCTAGGCAAAACATACGCATCCACCTCACTGCACTTACCACTTCTCACTAGCAGGTGGTTTTCCTGAGGCACCTCCTCCCTCAGGCCTGCCATTCTCCACTGCAGCAGCCAGCTGGGAAGACAACATGCAGAGCAAAGTGTCTGCTCCAGGCCCATGGCAGTGCGATGGCTGGTCCAGGCACAGGGGACAGGGTAGCCAAGCAGCAGCCAAGGGGATCAGCCAGTTTGCAAAGTTCAATGCTTGGTGGATCTATCACATGCCAAACTTGACGGGACGGTGATTTGTGGCACCTGGCTGGGTGACCGTTTCCAGAGCCTGGGGGTGCAGCTGTTCACCATGGTCAGCCTGGTCTGCCTCCAGGCTCCCCACAGGTGCTTCCAACTGTGGGGATGTATGCAGAGGTTTCCCCAGACAGCAGCTGGGACAGATTGGAGCAGAGGAACAGTCAGTTTCATCCAATCTGCAGCACCCATATGCATCCATCAGCCCCTGGCACAGCCAGTCTGACCCGCCCCACTCTGCCTGTCCCAATCTCCCTTTCTGTCTCCTCCCTAAAACGTCCTGGAGACCCTCTTTGATTATTCACCTCCAGGAACCATAGTCCTGGTCATTCTTTCCCCATTCCCTATCTTATTCCATGGAGGAGGGGTGAATTCAATCTACCCTGCAGTATTGTCTTCCAAAAAAATTTATTAAATTGCAAGTTTACAGATCCAATGCCATAAAAATGTCCAAACTAAGGCATTCACAGTAAACAACTTTGACTTAAGAAAACCAATGTCTGTCACATGGGAAGACACATGGCTGGCCTCTGCTGGTCCTTGTTCCCAGTCCAGTTCCATTGCTTCCAGCTTCTGATGCCAGTGGTTTCCAATCTAAGTGTCTGGTGAGCCTTCACTTAGCTGCTATGGGTTCTGGCTTGCTTAGCATCTCATGTGAAGGCACATGGAGACATCTATTGGGCTCTGCATCTCCAAACATCTTTGTCTGGGCATCTGCTCTCTCTTATGGCATTCCAAGAATCTTCAAATGCTGCTGTCTCTGTTGGCTCTGCAGCAACTGTGGTTTCTCCAAACTCCCTTTTATAGGGCTCTAGTAAACTAATTAAGACCCACCTTTAAAGCAGAGTTATATCTCCATCTAATTAAAAAGTCACACCTACAATTGGGCATGTCACATTTCCATGGAAATAATCTAATCAAAGGTTTCACCCTAAACAATATTGAATCAATATTAAAGGATATGACTTTTCTGGGATATACAAGTTTCATACTAGCACAGTCATGGTGTATATTACTTTAAATATGCTGTCAGATGCATTTGTAGTATTGTGTTAGGGATTTTTGCTTCTATATGCATAGGGTAAATTGGTCTATAATGATCTTTCCTTGTGATGTCTTTATAAGACTTTGATATTTAAGTAATGCTGGTCTCATAGAATGAATTGGGACATGCTCTCTCTTCTTGAAGTCTTTGAAAGATTTGAGAAGAATTGGTGTTTATTCTTCGTGCTGGTTTGAAAGGATGTATGTCCCCTAGAATAGCCATGTTTTAATCTAAATCCCATCTCATAAAAGCAGAATAATCAATACTATATGTTTGAAACTGTAATCAGATCATCTCCCTGGAGATGTGATTTAATCAAGAGTGGTTGTTAAGCTGGTTAGGTGGCGACATGTCTCCACCCATTTGGGTGGGTCTTGATAATTTTCTGGAGTCCTATAAAAGAGGAAACATTTTGTAGAATGAAAGATTTAGAGAGAGCAGAGCAGAATGACATAGCAGAAGAAGCAGAGTCTACCAGCCAGCGACCTTTGGAGATGAAGAAGGAAAATGTCTCCCGGGGAGCTTCATGAAGCAGAAAGCCAGGGGAAGAAGCTAGCAGATAATTCGTGTTCGCCATGTCCCCTTCCAGATGAGAGAGGAACCCTGAATGTGTTCACCATGTGCCTTTCCACATGAGAGAGAAACTCTGTGTTCACCATGTGCCCTTCCACTTGAGAGAGAAACCCTGAACTTCATCGGCCATCTTGAACCAAGGTATCTTTACCTGGATGCCTTATTTTGGACATTTCTATAGACTTGTTTTAATTGGGACATTTTCTCGGCCTTAGAACTATAAACTAGCAACTTATTAAATTCCCCTTCTAAAAAGCCATTCTGTTCCTAATATACTGCCATCTGACAGCTAGCAAACTAGAATATTCTTCATTACATGTTTGGAGGAATTCACCACTGAAGACATTTGGTCTTGCACTTTTATATTGGTGTAAGGTTTTCGATTAGTGATGCAATACCTGTGCCTGATATAGGTTTGCGGATGATTTCCTTTACTTTTTGAGTTAATTTGGATAATTAGCATATTTCTAGAAATTTTTCAATTTCTTCTGGATTATAAGGTTTGATGGTTTAATACTATTCATAGTATTCATAGTATTCATAGTATTCTCTTATAATCCTTTTTATTTCTCCATGTTCAGTACTGACATCATCATTTTCTTTTCTGATTTTAGTGATTTGAGTATTTTCTCTTTTTTCTTAGTTGTTCTAACTAAAGGTTTATCAGTTTCATTATTTTTTTCAAAAACATTGTTTAGTTTTATTTATTTCAATTGTTTTTGTAGTTTGTATTTCACTTGTCTGTGCTTTAATTTTTATTTCCTTTCTTCTGCTAATTTTGGGTTTATTTTTCTCTTGTTTTCTGGTTCCTCAAGATGTAAAGTTAGATTATAAATTTGAAACCTTTCCTCTTTTTTAATACAGACGTTCATAACTATAAATTTCCCTCTGAACCCTGCCTTCACTGCATCCTCTGTTTTGATATGTTGTCTTTGTCAAAAACTATTTGCATGAATTTTTTCCAATCTTTCACTTTCAATCTATTTGTTTTTATGGATCGAAGATGGGTCTCTTGTAACAGGATATGGTAAGTCATGTTTTTTATCCATTCTTCTAATCTCTGCCTTTTTGTTGGAAGGTTTAATGCATTTGCATTTGGGGAAACTGCTGATAAGGCAGTATCTATACTGCCAGTTTACTAATTCCTTTTTGTAAGTTTTCCACCTTTTTGTCCCTCCATTCCTACACTACTACCTTCCTTTTTGTTTACATATTATTTTATAATGAGCTATTTTGAATCTGTTATCTTTTTCCTTTGCAATGTTTCCTTTAGATGATTTCTTTATGGTTACATGAGAATTACATGTAGCATGTGAAAACAATTACAATTTGGTTTGTGTTGATTCCAATGTCATTTCAATAGCATACACATATACAATACCTATATTCCTCCATCCTTCGCTTTTATGTTGGTCATTTCACAAATTACATCTTTATTCATTGTCTACACAGTAACACAAATTTATGTGTTCTTTATGAATTTGATTTTTTGGCCTTATAAGAAATAAAAAAACAGAGTAACATTTGAAAAAGGAGATAGTACTGACATATATTTATCCATAGTGTTACTTACACAAGAGATCTTTATTTGTCCATCTGGCACTGAGATACTGCCTCATGTCCTTTCTGTTCAACATGGAGGAATCCCCTTATAATTTCCTATAAGCCAAGTCTAATTGTAATGAACTCCCTCAATTTTTGTTTGTAAAGGTTTTTATTTATCATTTTTGATGGACTACTTTGCTGGGTATATTATTCTCAGGTAATATTTTTTTGTCTCTTTCAGCACTTTAAATATGTCTTCCCACTGTCATTGGGCTTCCAAAGTTCTATTAAGAAACTTCTCAATAGCTATTGAGAAATTGGCTGTTAATATTTTCAAGGATCCCTTGACAGGGTAAAAGTGCTATGGGTCTTTAAGTCCTGGCAGATGCTGTTGTGAGGCATGAAGCAGCTGCTGCATAGAGGGCTGAAACCAAGAAATCAGTCTATGCTTTCCCCTTAAGGGGCTAATAGACCAAGGTACCCATGCATACAGCAGAACAAAGTAAACACTAGCTTTTTTCCTCCAGGTGGATGCTGATGAGAGGCTGAAAGCATTTTTACCCAGAGGCTGGAAATGAATTTGCTTCTGTACTGGTGTCTCAGGGGTCCCAGATTGATTGCAACCCTCCTTAAATGAAATATATCTATAATTTTCTTATTTTTAAACACCTGAATGGCTTTATTACATTATTTATATTTACTGCACAAAGTTTTTCTATTTTTGCATTCTCTGGGAGCTTGTGCAAAATTAGAATCATTTTTCTTGAAATTGTAACAAATATTTTCTAAAAAATCATGTCAGCTTGGTGTTTTAATTGCTTGAAGTTTTATTTTGAAGACAGTGATTTTTAATTACTGTTCCTTTATTATTTTTACTATTTGTAAGAATATTGAAATGTTTGTTTTTCTAGACTACATTATGAACTTCATGTTTTTTCTACACATTTTACCATTTAAACTATTTTCAACTTTATTAGCATAAAATCATTCATACTTTATTCATATTTAAAATATTTTCCAATTTCTCTTGTGATTTCTTTTATCCATGGGTAGTTTAGAAATGTTTTTCATTTTCATAGACTTGTTGGATTTTGAAGATCTCTTCTTATTATTTCCTCGCGGAGCTTAATTATATTCTTAAAACACATTTTGTATGATTTCAATCATCTTAAAATTATCAAGATTTGTTTGGTAGGCTAAAATGTAGACTATCTTGGTTTATATTATATATGCTTTTAAAAATGTCCTCGGTTGTTACTGGGTGAAGAGCTCTATAAATGTCAATTAGGTAACATTTGTTGACAATATTTCTCAAGTATTCTCTATTCTTACTAATTTTTTCTCAAATATTCTATCAATTACTGAAAAATTATTATTGAGCTCTCCCACTACAATTATTAATTTATTTATTACTTTTATAGGAGCATTAGATTTTTTTAAAGTTTGCTTGCTTATTTATTTTAGTTATTTAGGAAAAGAGGGTGGAAAAGAGACAATGGAATTCTAATTTCCATTGCCTAATTGTATTATAATAATAAAAAGTTGAATCTGACATTTTGCTCTGCTGTGGAATCTTTGTGGCCTATACTCTTTCTTTGCCCTTTTGTCATAGTATTTCTAGAAGTGCCTACTTATAAATAACAAAGAATGCATTGATTATTATTTTCAAATGTTTCCTAATTTATGAATGTGACATAGTCAGGTCTCACATATTGGAAGTGATGTAGAAAGAAGCCAATGAGTGCCTCCTAGAGTAGTGTAAACCAAAAGAAAGTTCTCTGAGTTTTGAAGGCCTGAAAAATGTTTCTCAAATGTTAATATATATAGCAATCACTTGGATATTTTGCTAAAAGGTGGATTCTTGCTCTCTAAGTGCAGGTGGACTCTGAGATTCTGCAATCTTACAAGTTCCCAAATGGTATCAAAGCTACTAGTCCACAAGTCATACTTTTAAATTTAGATAACTCTTAAGTCTCTGTAGATTTGCAAATACATTCATTTTTTCTCCAGTCTGTAGAACTAAAGAAAAGTAAGGAACCTTCAGTAGTCTTCACTTCAGTAACTCTACATTTCTCAGGCTAGCCAACACTTTATTTGTTTATAACATTTCACATGTAAAATTGACCATCTTGTTGTCAAAAGAAAAATCTCTTACACAAGCTGTTGCATTATGTTTGCTTGAGGCACTATGCACCCTCCAGCTTCTGATCACTGTTGCCTCCATAGCATGAATGGTTCATTATTTTCTTTCACAACACCTCTCACCCTACTACCTCTTGTATTGAAGAACTTATTTGTCTTCTACTCAATACATGTATCCTCCTTTTAATGAAGCTTTCCTTGGCCTTGGGCTGATGTCATCAGACTTTCATCTTTACATACTTTTGAACCTAGTCATATGTAGATG